>RXOD01004646.1:0-19567 GCA_005223375.1 Amoebophrya sp. AT5.2
CTTATTCCCGTACTTAGAGTACTACAACGACGAGCTGATCCCGGTAAAAAGCTTCAAGGACTACGTCGACCTGTACCTGGCGGACAGCGGAGGTGAAAACAATGCCGGAAATCCACCGAAGCCGTCGCCAGCATCCAGCGCCGCGTCCGAGGACAACAGCGGAGGCGGAGTAGTGAAAGTATACGAAAAATGCAGCGACAGGTGGGAAATTGCGATGAGCATAAGCGACTCGGGACAGTTTCAGCAGGTATAGTCTATGGTCAAATCAAATCCATAGATACGTTCATCTTGAAGATGTCTTTGCTCTTCCTCGCGACTTATTTTTCCTTTTCTTCTTGTTCCGACTGCGCTTAAAATTGATTCGCTCTACAAGAACAAAACAGGTTTCCTTCGCGAACGCGATCAACACGCTGAAAGGCGGCACGCACGTCGCGCACGTGGTCGACCAGTTGATCGAAACTATCTCGAAGAAGGTGAATCGCGAGAACAAGTCCGGTATGGAGATTAAGCCGGCGCACATAAAGTCGCACTTGATGATTTTCGTGAACTGTTTGATCGAGAACCCGGCGTTCGACAGTCAGACGAAGGAGACCATGAAGACCAACCAGAGCAAGTTTGGGTCGTCCTGTAAGATCTCGAAGAAGTTCGAGGACCAAGTGCTGAAGTCGGGCGTGTGCGACCTGATCACGCAGTGGGCGCGCGCTAAGGAGAAGATCGACCTGGGGCGTCAGGTGAAGGCCAAAAACGTAAAGCGGCTGGTTGGCATTCCCAAGCTGGAGGACGCGAACGATATGGGCCATGGGACCAGCTGGAAAGAAGTAGCTACTTTCTTAAAAAAGTGTTGTCAGTGTCTAACTGAAATAGAAATTTGGGGCGGCGGGGAGGTTTTCGGGGCCCCATTATTTTGATTGTCCCAAGAAGGGGGGCTGCAGTAGGAGCAAAGGCGGCTTTTCGCGGTCGGCAAGACTGTCGCACTTCTGCACCCTAGAGCTGACAACAAATCGCCACCCTGACCCTCAGTGCCCTCTTTTGCCCTGCTTTTAGGTCCTACCACCATTCTAGTCAGTGGCGTTCCGGTTCCCCTGGCCCTACCACTTCCCTCTACCTCTCGATGACTGATCTCCCAATCGGGGGATGTCGCTCCTATTCCTTGACAATGGGGCATCTCTCTATAGCTCCATCTCCGACCACCCCATCGCGCCGGGCAGATGACTTCCGAGCGCCCCTTCGTTCCCCACTCGCCATCGCCGAGTGGGGGTGAGCCTTGATTAGGTCTCCTACGTAAACGTAAAAAGAAAGTACCAGTTGCGCACATAATTTACCAGCTGGTGCCGACATAAAAAACGCCGGGGGAAAGGATAGCGAGGACTGCACGCTGATTCTCACTGAGGGAGACAGTGCGAAAGCCTTAGCGGTCGCGGGGCTGAGTGTGGTGGGCCGCGATAAGTTCGGGGTGTTCCCTCTGAAGGGAAAACCGCTGAACGTGCGGGAGGCCACGCACCAGGCCGTGATGAAGAACGAGGAGATCCAAAACGTGATGAAGATCATGGGCCTCGACATTCGGGACAAAGACCGCGCGGACACGAAGGGGCTCCGCTACGGCTCGCTGATGATCATGGCGGACCAGGATTTCGACGGGAGCCACATCAAGGGGTTATTTCTGAATTTACTGGAGCACTGGTTCCCGAACCTGCTGAAGCTGCCGGGCTTCGTAGCACCGGACAAAATGCCACTGTCCCCACTTTTCATCATTACTTTTTTCCCCGAAGGGAAGAGCAGCCCGCGAGACAGATCTGGCCAACCCATCCCCAGATTCAAACATTTGACCAAGTGTTTCCTCGGGGTGTCTAGTTTCTGCTGCATGCGGGACAGTTTTCCTAGCTTGCTGTGTTTAGCTTTAGCTTTGGTTTTAGACCCGTTTTTTATCGGCCAGCGTCCAGATTCTAGTGCTGTGAGATGCGACCAGCCACTGGCTGACCGTCCTCGCCCCAGATTCAAAGGCAGCCGCAAAGATAGACTCATTTAAAAAACTCGCCAAAACTAATGAAGTTGGCGGGGACAGGGACACTTTTTCCCGTGATACTTCGTCCGCGAGTTCATCACGCCGATCGTGAAAGTTTCGAGAGGCGACGTGAAGAAGAGTTTCTTCACCGTCGGAGAGTACGAAGCCTGGAAAGCGCTAAACAACAACGGGAAAGGATGGAACATGAAGTACTGTATTTGCTTTTTTTGAACCTTGCGGGTCCTAGTTCGAGAAACAAAACGCCAGAAACAAAACGATGTAGGAGTCACGCAACAGAAACAGTTTCACTTCATCAGGTACTACAAGGGTTTGGGTACCTCCACATCGAAGGAGGCTAAGGAGTACTTTCGCAACATCGAGGACCACGGGATGACGTTCGACTGGACCGAGGGCACCGGCGAGGCGCTGGATCTCGCTTTCAATAAGAAGCTTATGACTGGATGAGCTTGAGCTCGATACGATAGAAGAAACCCATAAGAAAGACCCGGGAAAGACGAAGTGAAGACGTGAGATAGACACAGGATAGACAAGGAGACGGACGAAAAGGGAACGTGAACGGACGTGGATAGGTCTTTCAGGGCATGTCCCATCGTTTCGAGTTTGGGGTGCAAAATTAGAGAAGTAGGATTTCAGTGTGTCTAAGACCCACTGCCTCGTCGCTCCTGTTTTGTCTCCTCTGCAGCTTTTTTTCTACGATCGGCTTCTCGAGCACACGATCGTACAGAAAAAAAACTGTATGGCCATGTGGTAGAAAAAAGAATTGTATGGCCGCTGGTGTTTCCAATGTTGCTGTCAAGATAGGAACAGGCCGGCCGACGTTCTGAAGGCAGCAGGTCAGCTGTCTAGATAAGGACGTTTTTACTGCGTGTTTGCACCTGGGGGGAAGAAAAGGAATACGTATCGAGCTCTCGATCCACTCTTTAAAAAGCGCGCGGACGACCGGAAGGACTGGATGAGCATGCATGTCGAGGGACAGTACGTCGATCACACGCTCCCCTCTGTGTCGTACAAGGACTTCATTGACAAAGAGTACGTTTTGTTCGCCAAGTACGACATTCATCGCATGATCCCGAACCTGATGGACGGGCTGAAACCGTCGCAGCGCAAGGTGTTGTTCTCCTGCTTCAAGCGGAAGCTGACGAAGGACGTGAAGGTGGCGCAGCTGAGTGGCTACGTGAGCGAGCACGCGGCGTACCATCACGGGGAAGTGAGCTTGCAGACCACGATCGTGAACATGGCGCAGGACTACGTGGGTGCGAACAATATCAATGTGCTGGTGCCGTCGGGTCAGTTCGGAACGCGCATGCAGGGCGGGAAAGATGCGGCGAGCGCGCGTTACATCTTCACGCGGCTGCACGAGGTGACGCGCAAGATTTTCCACCCGGACGACGACGCCTTGCTCGACTACCAGGACGAGGAAGGGCAACGGATCGAGCCGAAGCACTACTATCCGATCATCCCGTTCGTGCTCTGCAACGGCGCGGAGGGCATCGGGACGGGGTGGTCGACCTACATCCCAAACTTCAGTCCGCGGGAGCTCATCAACTGCGTGCGGAGCTACATCACGAAGACGAAACCGCCGGAGCTGATGCCGTGGTACCGGAATTTCAAGGGCGAAATCCGCCCCGCGGAGGATAAAAAGGCGTTCAGCGTGGACGGAAAGCTGGAAGTGAGTGGCACGACGGTGGTAATCAAGGAGCTCCCAATCAAGAAGTGGACGCAGGACTACAAGGAGTGGCTGCAAAAGCTCCTGCCAGCGGCGCAGGACGACGCGTCGAAGGCGTCGATTGAAGACTTTCGCGAGTACCACACGGAAAACACGGTGCACTTCGTCGTCACTCTGACGCAGGACCAGATGGCGCGGGCACAGGAAAAAGGGCTGCTGACCTACTTTCGATTAAACGGGTCGCTGTCGTGCCAGAATTTAGTGCTGTGGACTCCGGAGGGGAACATCAAACGGTACGAAGAAGTCGCGGAAATCGTGGCGGCCTTCTGCCCGGTGCGCCTCAACTACTACCACAAGAGGAAGGCGAACCTGCTTGTGAAACTGAGGCGGGAATGCGAAATTCTGAAGCAGAAGGTGCGCTTTATCGAGGAGGTCATCGAGGGAAAGTTGATCGTCGCGAAGAAGAAGAAGGACGTTTTATTGCATGAACTAAACACCAAGAATTACTTGATGAAGCGCGACATAAACCGAAAGTACTTCGACGAGTTTACGAATCCAGCCGTGGCACAGGCGGTCGCGGAAGACGAGGGCGACGCGGCCGCCGGGCCAAACGCGGCAGGGGGAACGGCGGCGGAAGTAAAAGGCGGCGGACAAGGGTATGAGTACCTTCTGGGCATGACGTTGTGGTCACTCACGGCAGAAAAGGCGGCGGAGCTACGTATCTATATAACATGTTTCTTTATCATTATCTTTTTGTTTTTGCTTAATAGCTGCTCGGTTCTGGCTCTGGGGCGTCGGCGTGCTGCAGGGTCTTGCGGTTCTGCAAACGTAGCACAAAATTTGAATTCCGATCCCAAACAAACAGGCGCGCAATTTGAGACCAAGGAGCGCGAGGTGAAGCAGCTCGAAGGCACCGCGCCTGAGGACATCTGGGACAACGACCTGAAGGAGCTCGAGAAATGCATCGACGAGATCGCGGCGCGGGACAGAATCAACGCGAACGAGGAGGAGAAGCTCGCGAAAAACAGCAAAAGAGGAGGCAAGGCCCTGTCCCGCGCAGACGTCACGAGGAGAAAAGGCATCGCGGCGAAAAGAAGAAAGGCCGAGATCCAGAAGGAAGACGTCGCTGCGTCGGACAGCGAGGACTCGCCAAAGGGCGGTATGGGCAAGAAGAAAGCAAAGCTGGACGAGGCACAAATCGCGCAGTTGGTGCACCCTGGCACTGCGGCTGAGAACCAGAAGGATTTTCTGACGCGATTAGCGCAGAGGCATAAAGAAAGAGCAGCGATCGTGCAACAAGCGGCTGCAGCGGCTGGCGCTCCAGCAAATGCGCACGTTGCCGGCGGAGGACTGGCGAACGGCCTGGCTGGAGGGGCTGCAACAGCACCAAATAGACCAGTTGCGAACGGTGTTGTGCCCATGGACGTCAGCTGAACGACATGCGTAAGCAGCCGAAACAAAACTACGAACCTGGACGTGGTCTGATGATCGTCGAGCACACCTAGAGATGCGCGAAAAAATTGCGCAGTGACAGCGACATGATCGAAGAAACTTTCTCCACATGCTGATGAATGATGAGACTAGAGACGGTTGCTGAAGCCCAAAATGTCAGAGAAGAACGATATATGTTGTGGATATGGTGTTGCAGCAGCAGCAGCACCATTTCGACTGCATCGCTTCTCCTTGTTTGCGATGCGCTACTTTGTTCTTGTGTTCCCCCTATAGCCTGAAATTTTCTTTTGATCCACATCTGCGTCGTGCATAAGGTCCTCGTCCATGATTGATCGCGTCGCGTAAGTCCACTTACTTATTTTTCTTATTTTTTCAAAAGTAGTGGTAGTGGATGGAACTAACAGGGCTGTGTCGAGCTTCTGTCTCTGTGGCTGGCTTCGAAGTTTAGAAGTTTTTCGATTTCGAGCAATATATCCTGCCTTCATGTTCATTCGTAGGAAGACAGAGAGCAACCAGCATCAGTCTTGAATTTGTTGCGTCACCACGCAATCGATGCCAGGAGCACGCATTCTCTATACTTATTTTTATTTATATTCGGTATTTTAAGCAACAGCAAGTATGAAGCACAAGTAGAGCAAGTTCTTTCAGTATCAGTTTTGCGCTAATCATCTTCATCCTGTTCTGTTTTTGGTCCCTTGCTCTTCTCGGTTGCTGTCTCTGTCGTACTCTTTTGACCGTGCAAGAGATCATTCAAATTAGAGCACGTCTTATATCTCGTGTCGAGGTCGTAGCTGCGTAGTGCACAACCCATATACTGCTCTTCATGCACTAACAAATTGACGTAGGTCTCGTTTGTTTCTCTTTTTGCTTGCTGTGGGCGATTTTATTTACTTAGTTTTTATACACAGTACGTAGTTTTCCTTGAGGTTGAGCTAGACCTAGAGCTAGTGCTAGCTTCACACTTTAGTATCCATGGCCAGTTCTTCCGACACAACAAATACAAAAGTTCGTTTCGTCGACGACCGTCAGCTGCAGAAAACAGAACAGACCTGCATTCGGAGGCCGCGCTTAAGCCAGCAGCAACCGCGAGCGATGATGCGAAAGTTTCTGAGCGTCGTCTCACCCGTGTGGCACATTGGCGTCATGGCAGCCGAGCGCGGCGGGGATCTCGACCAGTTCGGCAGTGGTGCTGGTACAAAGTTTTCGTTTTTCTTTCATTCGCATCGATCATGACCCTGCTGACCTTCTCGCATTCGCATACCTCCAGAATTAGATCAGCTCCTTCACCGCATCTCCAACTCCATTTAGATTTACGACGTTCGTACAGGACAACTGCAATTCATTGTTTGGCGACCTTTGTGGGATTCCTCTCACCGAACATACATTACAAACGTGAGGTAAACCTTCGATGTTTAGCACGACGGCATGCGGAAAAGGGGCCGGCACCGCATGCTCATCGGTTGTACGCGGCCATCCTGTCGATGTCGAAGATAAGGAGAACCACAACGGTGCCGAAAACAAGCGCCCCTGGTGGCTAGAGCCTCTGGTGGAAATGCCCGTGGGGAGCTTCTCCACAGGCTTGTCGGAGGCCACCTCCTGCGGCACAACGAGCGGCAATAACGTGACGCAAGCGCACAGTCCCCAAGGAACACCAGTCGCAAAACCATGGGCCACGACGAGGATCAAGAACAAACACAAATGCCTGAAGAGGACGACGACGGCAAGGAGGAGCGGATTCGGGCGGTCACAGGATGAGATGAAGGCGGAACTTGTTGACCACGGCGCTAAGATGAAGGTCGACATGATCAAAGACCTGATGTTGAACCGCCCCAACATGACCAGCATCCAGGCGCGGCGCGCACTTCGGAGCACGCACTGGAATTTGGAGAAGGCGATAGCTAGTCGCAGCCCATCCTCATCAACAAGAAAGAAGATATCGCTCCTCCCGTTCAAGAGGAAGGCGTCGGGCGCAGCAAGAGTGATCGCGTCGGGGTCGGCAGGTGCAAAAAATAGACGCAGTCGCCGCGTCGACGTGCGGATATCGGACCAGAAGGAGGTGCCGGCGCTGCGAGAGCAGGCGGCTTCGAGCGGTTCCGGCGACACGACATCAAGTTGCGTCTCCAGGGCAGGAATTGAGAGCCATCGGACGCAGTGCAGAGCTGCAGACGGCACTAAAAATGACCAACAGGAGGAGGTCGCGAATCCTCCGACCGAGGAAACCTCGGCCCCGTCCGCTGTAGGCGTAGGGTCCGCAGCCTCTCCGGGTCCCCCGGTTGCTGCGCAGCGAACGCCGCCCGCCGGTGACGACGATGATGACACGATGTTCCTCGTCAATCCGGAAGATGCAGTGGTGGATGTTCTTTTCTTCAACCCAAAGCAGGCCACGGTCGATGCGGCTGAGCACAAACGTGGACGCTCGAGCACAAAAACCAGTACGACAACTGCTTCGTCCTCTTCGTCTTCCTCGTCTAGTACGGCTTCTCCTGCTGAAGCTGTGCGTCCGTCACCGTCTCCGACGACGAGTGGAGGCGCAGCAGCGGCTCACCTTCAGGACCCACCATTTTTCGAGCTGCGCGAGGCTGCCAGCCCAGTGGCCCGGACAGAAGTAGAAGTTGCGCCTTCCTCGACGTCTGGAGGACGGAAGCGCTTGCTCTCGGAAATGTCAATCGAGTCCACGAACACCAGCTCCACCATCGCAGCCGCGAGCACGAGAATTATGCCACTTACGCCGTACAGTGACGAGGACGTTTATTCTCCCAACGAGGTCGTGGCCGCCATAAGTAGTATGTGTCCACCGCCGTCGTTCTTGCCCATGAAGAAATACGCGAAGCCCTGCGTGGCGCCGGCGGTGGTGGAGGAAAATGAATTCAGCATAGCCCCCCCTTCTACGGATATCGATGTGGTCACGACGGAGGATGAGGGGCAGGAGTCGCCGAAGTGTGAGCATCATCTGACGATCAGCTGTGGGAAGTCTCCTGCTGCTGGTGCAGCGGCTGCCGACGATCCCATGTGCCCTCCGACAGAGGACTGTGGAACCGCGACCGAGACTGAAAATGAGTCCACCGACCCCGCCGCGCCGCGCGCGGGAGGTTTCCTTAACACGCGTTTCGACGGACCATATTCCGCGGAGGAGATTCTGCAGCTTTTCGACGGTGATGAAATGAAAGAAAGCGCTCCGCCACCGGAAGTGCGGTCGCCCGCAGGGTCGTCGTCAGCTGTCGACGAACGCGGACCGGAAGCAGCGCTGATGCGGAATCTACTGCGGCAGAAAATGGTGATGAATGAAACTTTCGCAGAAGCGGCTGCACCCAGGACCGCAAATGACGGTAGTCATCTCAACGGCAACGCCAACGAGGCTGCACATCAGGGGTCCCCGATCGAAGAGCCGAGCTATTCGCCGACTTCCGTAGCGACCGGCGTATCACCGACCGGGCAGCTGAGCTTGCTGACGCCAGCGGCGTCTTCCGCGTCACTCCTCAACAAGAAAGTGAATTTCTTCGGTTCACCGTTGGACAAAAAAGAGATCTTCCTTGGTCCAGGAGCGGCTCAAACGTCGACACCGGCGAAGTCTGGCGATCGTTCTGGTGACGTCGACGCCATGTCGGTTTCGTCTGGCAAGGCTAGCCCGGCTCCGGGGGCAGATGAAGATGCGTCCGACTCTTCTTCAAGCGACAGTTCGTCCTCAACCGAGGTCGTCGATGTGGAGAAAACGCCTCGGGAACGTCACGTCGCGCGCAGGCAGAAGACACTCCTGCGGATCATGCAGCGTCGACGCGAGGACGAGGCGAAGAAAGCGCAGCAAGAAAAACTCGAACAGGAACAGAAGGAGGCCGCCGCGCTCGACCAGTTCCTCCACGGGACGATGGCTGGACCCGCTTCCGGCGGCCAGCTAGTTCGACACGTTTTACGGGAAAGCGCGCTGTCGAAGGAACGGCTGCTGTCGTACCTGGACGGGGCGCAGCGGTGGATCGACGTCGCGATGTTCACTCTGACGGACAAGGAAATTGAGCAGGCGCTGATCCGCGCGGCGCAAGAGCGCGACGTGCACGTGCGGGTAATCCTCGACGACTGGCAGCACTGCAAGCCGGGCATGAAGTCGGCCTACGAGCGCCTGCTCGAGGCGGGGATCCCGGTCACCAAGATCTACCAGGGGAAGTACCGGGCGATGCACCACAAGTTCGTCGTGATCGACGGCTACTACGTGCTGCTCGGGAGTTTGAACTTCACCGGTCCCGGCTTGGAGGCGAATCGGGAGAACGTGCTCGTCCTGCGCGAGGAGCACGTCGTGCGCCGGTACCTGGAGGGCTTCGACTCGCTCTTCCGGGACGCGAGCCTGATCAAGCCGCAGAGCGACGCGCACCTCTACTTTCTGGCTGCGTACGCGAAGGAGAAGGAGCTTCGGGGCGATGTTGAAAATAAAATCAACCGAGATAACGCGACGTCCAGTACGGGGAGCCAGCAGCGGGAGCAGGTGCACCTCGGGGGCCACCTGTTGCCGGCGGATGCGTTTCCGGTTCAACAAGTTCATGCGCCCTATCCGGCGATCTCGGCCGCGGATGTTCTTCCGGTAGGGGGGCCCTCCGGCTCCGACCAGCCGTACGAGCCGTACACGGAAAACCCGGACTTCGAGCCGACCAGCTCGACAACGACCACCACGACGACGCTGCGGAACCTGCCCGACACCTACCGCATGCAGATTTCCGGTGCGGCATCGAACATCGCGATCGAGCGGGGGGACGTAAACGCGCGGTCGGGAGCCGTGAAGCGGCTCGCGTCGCGGGACGGCTTTCTGACGAAGGCGGGTTTCAAAGTGATGGAACTGCAGATCTGGGAACGAATGCAGAACCTCACCTTCGCAGACTCGAAGCTGGCGTCGCGCTGGGCACAGGCGAACATGTACAAGCGGAAGGTGCTCGTCACGAACGTCTTCGGCTCGAGGACGAAGGGACAGTCTTCTACTGCTCCTGCTCCGCCGGTCTCCGACGTGCTGTTTTTTCCCGAGCAGCGGCGCGCAGCACTGACAACAGGAGGCCCTTCTGCTTCTGGCGCTTCCAGCGCTTCAACGTCGAAGCAGGTGCAGAAACAGAAGATGAGCGCCGAGGATAAGGAAGCCGCTTCACAAGCGGCGATGTCCGCGAATACGAGGCGTCTGAAGCAAGTGATTTTGTCGGCGGAAAAGTCGCTCGATATCGCCATGCACCAGCTGGAAGACGTGGAAATGGCGCTGGTGCTTCGCCGCTTGCTGCACGAGCGGCCGTACCTGAAACTGCGGCTGATCGTCGATAAAGCCAGACTGGAGGAGGGCTGCGGGGGAAGAGGACAGGAAACGAGGACACAGGTAGTAATCCATTCGTACAACAAGAACAACTCAATGTCAAGATGAATTTCAACACTTCTAACGCGGCTACAGGCTGAAGCGAATGTCTTCTTTATCTTTTTTTCACCAGGTTCACTTCCTGCGCGAGGAGTTGGTGAAGGAGCAGAAGCGGCTGAAGGTGCGCGCCGAGCGTGGCTGGTCGCCGCGTGCGCTTGGCGAAGAGCTGCAGGACCGACATGGGTATCTGCGCCGCGAGTACCCCGAGTGCTTCGAGGACGACGAGTTCGAAGGAGCAGGTGGAGAGCATCTACTTCATCACGACGAACATCAGCATGAGCATGACGACGATGTTGACAAGCACAAGGCCATACTACGTGCCAGCACCGAAAGAGTGGCAACGGCGGAAAGGGCTTTGCTAGAGCAGACGCTGCGGACGTTCCGGAAATTCGATGCCGAGATCCGTCGATCCAACGTGAAAAGCTTCGAGCGGACCTGCAGCACCAGCGCAGCTGCAGCGCCTATTCCGTCAGCGGTAGGAGGTAGTAGAGACCAGCACCAGCAGAGCAGCAAAAGCAGAACCACCACCATCCAACATCGGAACGCCGGCAAGATGCACCACAAGTTCGTCGTCGTGGATGGAAAGACGCTGGTCACAGGGAGCTTCAACTGGACCGTGGGCGCGCGCGAGCGAAACATGGAGAATGTTGTTATGGTCAACGCGATCCGGGCGGTGGCGGCGTACCAGGAGGAGTTTGAGCTGCTGTGGAGCGAGTACGAAGGGAAGAAAAAAACGGAAGGAAGGCTCAGCCCAGCACTCGTCGTTGCCGCGAACGATTTTTCAGCATCATTTTGCGGTTGTTGAAAGCCATCCTCGATTCGTGGTCATACAGTTCTATAGCAGCGTGGAACTGGAAATCCGATGTAAGTACGTACACGATGGTGGAAAAGCGCCCGCGGAGAAGAACCGATGGAACATGGACATGATTCTCACGCAGCGACGTGAAGACCAACAGAATAGTGGGTGTGCATGGTGCTCGGCTTTATGGAGAGGAGTTCGGATAAGCGACGACAGATGCGCAGGACCAACTTTTTTCATCGCACTCGATATGCAAACGCATGTACGTTTCAAGACACCCAATGCATTTTTACCTTGCGCGACTGCTTAAGTGGGCATTTCTGTAAAAACCAACGACAGCGAGCTTTTGAGAGTACTATAAACTACTTAGCTAGATGAACTAGAAGAAGAGGATCGAGGCAAACGAAATCGAAACAAGACTATAAATATAACGTATACATTGCCGCAAGATTAACATCATCAAATATAACGTATACATACTGTAACTAAACAAAGATATTAGAGAGACGTACCATCTAGCCAAGTCGAAGTCTAACTAAAGAGAATAGCAGCGTATGCGACACGAGACAGCACACCATACAACTATACTTATGATAAAGACACAAAGAAATGCAATGACGTCGAGCATTATGAGTATTTACTATTTCACCTGGGTTTGGCTTAGGGGTCGGTAGGGCTACGCCGAGGTCGTGCTTGGTTTCTTTGCCTTCCAACTGCAACGCGGGAAATATGCAGAAGGCGGGGGACCAGGCTGAGGGGACGGGTTGAGGTTACGGGTGCGAGGGCTGAACAGGAGACGAAAACCATGCGAACAAACAAGTAGCCTAAATTACTACGAGAACGCGGCGCCTTGCTTATACGTACAGGTGCGTGTTGAGACTGCTCGTTGCGCAGTTGATCTTGTTCTTTCGTTAGGTAGCTGGAGATATAGATCTTATGCGTCGGTACGAAGTGAATGACATGCACGCTAAGTGGGCAAGGAATCATCGCGCAAATCTTATCTAATCTCGCAGGCTGTCGCTACCTTCGCTCAGAAGTAGCTCTCGGCTTCCTTCTCGGAACACCTGTTTTTTCTGCGCTTTGATGATACAGGATTCGACCCCTGTAGCCCTCCCCTGTCGCCGCTTCTCCCACCTAGGGTAGGTGAGTACAGCCTCCCACCTCGGGGTCCGAAATAAAAAGTTAAAATTTGAAATTTAAATTCTGTGTGATACGGTTTTTATGCTTGTAATCACATTTGTGATACGTTTCGGTGCTTGTAATCGCTGATGAGTTCTTTTTCACATCCTGCCGCCGGCGCTTTGCGATAGGCAAGCACGGGGTAGTTGGAGTCGAGTATAACCTAGAGGAAAGCTAGCTTTCCCCACCTCTATCTTATCTCTCTCAGTTCCATGGGCCTGATCCGGTTCCCTGGGTGCTTTGAGGTGGTTTCTAAATCTAGGCTTTTACTCTTCCTGCAGTCGAATTCGCGAGCCATTTCTCTTGATCCTTAATGACAAAGGGGCCTTTCTGCCCTTTGCTTAACGCTGAGCAGGGGCGGGCGAGCTGATCTTTCTACTACGACTCGTGCCCCCTGCGCGTACAATATTGGACTCGCTCTTACTTTCTGCGGTTGATCTCTAAGCCTGTCGTTCGCGGCTTGGCGAGATCGGCTCCAAGATCTGTGGTTCTTCTCGCTTCTGAATGATGAAAATTGAAATGTGATTTGCGAGCGTGTGCTCGCATCGGGATCAGTGCGCGATGTGTTCACGTAGTGCAAGCAGAGTAGTATTTTGGGACCAATATAGATCTTATGCGTCGGTACGAAGTGAATGACATGCGCGTTAAGTGGGCAAGGAATCATCGCGCAAATCTTATCTAATCTCGCAGGCTGTCGCTACCTTCGCTTAGAAGTAGCTCTCGGCTTCCTTCTCGGAACACCTGTTTTTTCTCCCTCCGCCCTCCCTAGAATAGATAAGTATTTTGTTTTTCGCTCAATTAAAAAGTAGTTTTCGCCCGACCACAAATGCAAGACATGTTGCAAGCGGAGGCCCTTCGCAAGCTGGACGAGCGCTTCAAGCCGTCCAGCGCGATCGCCGCCTACAAGAATCAGCGCAACGAGGCCGCCATCAAAAAGGAAAAGCAGGCCGGCGCGAACGAAGAGAACAAGTTGACTTCTACGGCGAAAGAACTGGCCGCCCAGTTTATCGCCGAAGCCGGTAACGCCGCCAAGAAGAAAAAGAAGAAGAAGTCCAAGTCCAAGACTTCCTCGAAGAAGAAAGCCGTTGACGTCATTTCGCTTTCCTCGACCCCGGACAAGAAGGCCGATGCTGATACCTCTCCGGAAGCGCCGGGCGACAGACCGGAGATGTCGCGACTGGACAAGCTCCTTCTCGGCGACGACGAGCAGTTGGGTGCGATGAAAAAGAAGTCCTCCCCGCTGCAACGCCAGTTCACCGGCCGCAACAAGAAGGAATACTTCAAGAACTTGGATAAGAAGAAATTCGACGTCTCGGAAAGCGATCTCGAGGACGATCGTAAGAAGACTTTGGGCCTGCTGAAATTCTTCAACCGCCTGAAGCGCGAGGGCAAGCCGCCCTACGACAAGAAGAAACGTCCGGAGCTGACTGAAGAGGACGTCCTGGGAAAGAACTGGAAGAAGAAGCTTCTTTCCAAGAAATCCGCGAAGCCCAAAAAGCAGGCCGCTGCCTCTTCTTCGTACAAAGGTCCGCTGACCTTCGAGCAGTCCTCCGACAGTGATTCGAGTTCCTCCGACCAGGAGAGCTCTTCCTCCGATGACGAAGATGAGGAGTCTTCGTCGTCGTCTTCCTCGGACGAACCGGCCAAAAAGCCCGCTCCCAAGAGCAAGGGAGTGCGCAAGCAGGGCGCGAAGAAGAAGTCCGATGAAAAGAAGGGTGCCGGGAAGCCTAACCGCCGTGGGGTCAAACAGGCGGTTCTGAACTACGATGAGGTGAAGGCCAAGCATGTGGCCGAGCACAAGAAAAAGC
Organism: Amoebophrya sp. AT5.2; assembly: GCA_005223375.1. NCBI lineage: Eukaryota > Dinophyceae > Syndiniales > Amoebophryaceae > Amoebophrya > Amoebophrya sp. AT5.2. The sequence goes on from RXOD01004646.1 coordinate 14,302, forward strand.
TTCCGAAGAAAAAAGACCACCTCCCCGCCCCGGCCAGCCAGGACGTCGACCGCATCATCAAGAAGATCAAAATCCCGCTCGCCAAGCATCGCTGGAATCGTAAGACGTACGAAAAGTACGCGGCCGAGTTTTCTCGTTACGCGTTCTTCATCCACGAGTGCGGGTTGGATGCGAAGCCGGAGCACGTGGCCCCCTGGTCTCTGCAGGCCTACACGGGTTTGCTCGCCGAGACCTCGGGGTTCGACCAGTCGCGCGCGCAATACCTCTCAAACATGAAAGTGCTTTGCTCCGCGATCCGCCCCTTCAACTCCAAGCTGAAAGCCACGTATTCCACGTGTTTCGGTCTGCTCAGCCGCATGGTCGCCATCCGTTCGAAATCGGAGGGGATTCGGCTCTCGCACATCATCAAGATGGTGCTGACCGCCAGCGCCGACCCGGCAAAGATCATCTACACGGGCGAAATCAAGCAGGGCAGCAAGAAAATCAAGTCTTCGATCGACCTCGCCACGGGCGCCGGTTTCTTGGTGCGCGGGTGGTTCGGCATGCTACGCGCTGATGACTTGATGTGCACTACTTGCACTTCCTCGGCTGCTGGTCGTCGCATCAAGTTCGTCGTGACGTCCTCCAAAACGGACGCCTTGTGCCACGGCGCGGAATTCTCCCTCTCGTGTTCCTGCGACCAAACAGCTTTCTGTCCTGCGCACGACGTGGTTCCGATTTGTCCGGTCCACGCCATTTCCGACGCCCGCTTCGAGTACTGCCGCAAGCTCTTGGGGAATGTTCAGAACGCCCGCGACTTCTTCAAAAAGACCATCGAGATTCTGGAAATGGACATCCCCGGCAAGCACTACTCGCCCCATTCTTTAAGAATCGGGGCGATTACTGCGGCATTCGAAGGCGGCCTCGAGCTTGCCATGGTGAACAAGTTTGCGAGGCGCCGTGAACTCCAAACAGCGATCGGGTACACAAGCAACGCGGCCCTGTGTCCGGACGACGTCCGCATCTCGTGGCCGGTCGTCAAAGGAGCGACCATCAAAGACATTTTCGAAAACGGGTCGTGATTGGGTGGCGTTGTTGTTGTGATAAGCCTCCCCTGGGAGCACTTTTGCTGTAGCTGCTAGTCAGCCCTCTGAGCACGAACTCTTAAGCTTTTTCTGCTCTACCAATTGTTGTTTCGTTCGTCGAACGCAATCTACTCTGTGGCTTTGGCCGATTGAAAAGAACACCTTCTGGGCTACGGCCGCACTCAACCTTTCGTGGGCTACGGCCAAAAAGAACTTCGTGGCTCCGGCCTATAAAACATCCGATCGTGGGCTACGGCCAAAGAAGAACTTCGCGCAAAACTCGTTGAACTGGGCTTATAATGCCTTAATTCCGATGCTCTCTTCGGAGTAACTTTCTGCGCTGCAGAATCAGACATGCTGACGCTCCCTCGTTTTGACTCCAAAAAAGTACTCAACTGCAGCTGCGTTTTTTCTCGCCTCAGTATCCCTGCTTTCGGCATCAAACGTGAGTTCCCCCCTAACTAATTAAGACTGTCCTTTCGCTATCGTGAGTGAAAGAGTGTTTCGAGATGGACGGCGGAAACCCTCAAGACAACGTGTCGGACTTCGTCCGCCTCGACCGCGAAGGTCGTGCTCAGGCGGGGCGCGGGGTTCTTACCCCGCAGCAGGAGACTCGCCTGAATCTGAATCAATCGATTTGCGCTCACAAAATCGATGGCAGAGTCTACCTGTTCGCCGTCTCTCTTGCGGCGTCGCACCGCCTGTACGCGCTTGCCGACAAGCGCTCCTGTCCGCCGGCGATTACGATGAACCCCTTCACGATCGCCACCTCTCTCCGCGCTATCGAGATCCTGGATGATGCGGAATACCTCAACATGGTCCGCGTTGTCCAGGACATTTTGAGCGGACCAATCGACGCGGCCGAAATCGCGCGTGTCCGTCCGGAGGAGGAGCTTTCCCGTTTGGACGTCTACGACGTCTACTTGAAGAGCTTCGAGACGGTGACGAAACCGAGTATGCTGCCTGTGGTCGGTGGCGACCCTTCCACGGCTTACGAGCGCTCGGTGGTGCTGGCTGTGTCGATCAACCTGAAGCAAGAATTCAACACGGCCATCAAAACGAAGCAGCAAATCAAGCGGGCCGAGGTCGCAGTCATGACGCGTGTGGGAACGGTGGTTGCTGCCCTGCAGCAGCAGCTCCAGGCCCGTGCTGCCCCGTACAACGCCCCTGCTGCCGCGCCTAAAGGTGGAGCTCCTGGAGGTGGAGTTGTCCAGCCCAAAGGTGCCCCGAAGGGAAAAGGCGGTGGCGGAAAAGGCAATCCTCCCGGTGGAAAAGGAAAAGGAGGAGGAATTCAGGTGTGCCTCGACTGGTGCGAGGGAAACTGCCCGGGCACAGGCCGTGCGACCTGCCCGAGTGGTCATGTGCATCAAGCGACCATCGGGCGCCTGGATTTCCTCAACGGTCGTTTTCTCGGAGGGCGCCTGACCCCCGATCGCATGGCGCTCCTGTGCCGCGAAGTGGACAATTCTTAGATTGCCTTCCCTTGCCGTTCGCGGCTTTACTTGTTCTTTTGCTTTTGCCTAACGGCCATCACGACTTCTTTTTCGCCTACTTTACAACTTTTAAGTTCGTCCTTTCTATTGCCTACGGGCTGTTTGCTACTAGCCTACGGGCAACTACTATGAACCATTGGCCTACGGGCATCTTCTATTTCTTACTGGCCTACGGGCATTTTCATTTACTGCCTTAGGGCCATTTTTGTTTCCATTCGCAATTAAATTCGTAGCTTAATTTAAAATTAATATCGAGCTTCGGCGCATATCTTTGTCTCACTCGTGAATCAATTGTAGATAGGTTTCACCCGTTGCAACGGAAGAAAAACATTAATTCATCGTCATCTGCCGCGGATGCTGTCTGTTTTCGTGCGTCGAACTGAAACTTGGACTCCGTGCTCGTCTGAAGCCCCGCTCCTCTCCTCTGTGTAACCTTGCTTTCATTGGTACCAGCCCTCAGGTCCCTGGTATCCCCTAAGATGAGCGAGCGTTACGAAGATTTCTCCTCCTTTCTGGAGGAGGATCGAACTAGGCATTACGGGTTTGGTCCCTTGTGCCCTTCCTTCATCTCCTCCACCATTGATTTCACCAAGAGTTCCACAAAAAAGCACATTCTTCAGAACAGAAAAGAAGTGGCTCAGCGCGTGATCTCGCTCATGGAAAGCACAGAGGCCGAGGAGAAGGCCCTGCACGCGAACCTGAAGCCCCACCTCCGCAACCTGTACTCCGGCAAGCGGCTGGCGCTTTTCCGGGAACTCCTCAGAATCGCGGTTGAATCCGACCCGGAAACCGCGTCAAAGAAGGAGATGACCACGTCTATGCGCGACAAGCTAGTGGAAGGCTTTTCAATGGATGGGGAGCTGTCCCCCACGGGCTTTTGGAAAAAGCTTTCCGAGGCGAAGTTGCAGGAGATGCGTGCAGAAATGGAGGCGACTAACACAGAACGTTCGCGCACGCCTCCCGACCGCGCGCACTGGGCCTCGGAGGAAGACTTAGAAGAGCTGTGGCGCCAACGCGAAGAAATGGCGGCATCCGGACGCTGGCACGATGGCAACGTCTCTGAGATCGGGCGCGTCGGCGGAGCTGTCGCCTTTCCCGTCCACCAGGGCGGGAAGGTGAGGGTGTGTATAGACTTGCGGCGTCAAAACGCGCAGGTCTTGGTGACCGAAGTCATTCGTCTCTTGAATGCGCGGGCTACCGCCCAAATAATTGGTATGTTGATGGCGAATACTTATCGCCAACCTCAATTTTTCCAGTTTAAGTCGGATATTAAGTCTGACATCGAGCAAGAGAAAGTCCTTCGTTCCTACCTGGAGGAAAGCGATCGCGTCCTCCACGAGTCTGCAAAAATCGCGTCGGCGGAGGCGGAGCCGGACCCCGATTCCGAAACGGAGTTCGCGTTCGCGCCCACTTCGCAAAAGCGCGACATGCGGCAGTTCTACTATCAATGTGGAGTGGCCGATCCCTGCTCGAATGCTATTTGGTTTCAAAAACCAATGGCTTTCGGATCGAGGCACTCGGTGACTGGCGAAGAGGCCGGCCCTGCAAAAAGGAGAAAGGTGGAGAAGTCGAAGCCGGAGTGGGTGCTCACCTTCTCCGATTGCTCTGTTTTCGGCGCCCGGACTTCAATTCACGAATGTTGTGGGGTTTCGGAGTGCCTCATGCTCATCTTGAACAAGGCGATCAACATCCTGCGCACGCTCTACATCGACGACGTGCATTGTCTTTCCAGAAGGGACACAGCGGTTTTTGACGGTGCAGTCCTCGACTTCGTGATGGAAGCGATGGGTTTTTGGTTTTCACCGGGAAAGACGGAGCGGCAGGACTTTTTCCTGCAGAAGGTGTTGGTTGTTCTTGGCATGGCCTACACCCTCAAGACCCAGATCTTGCTCACGATCGAGGTGGAGGCCAAGAAGTTGAAGCAGCTACTCGAGCAAGGAATTGCTTTAATTCTCTCAATTCAAAACAAATCACGCATCGAATCAAATCTCCTTTCTTACAAAGGCCTTTATAGGCATTGCACTCAGTTGGACCGTACGAAGAGCTACCTCGCGCGCGCTCTCGACTTCTGGATCGGCGAGAACTTTGCGCGCAACATCGTGAAGACGAAGGAGAGACGGCAGCTGCTCATGTCTGTTCAGACCATGAACCGGGCGGCCACTAGAATCAAACCTCTCTCCATGTCGCCTGCTACTGTGAACGCCCCTATCGCGCACGTCTACACGGATGCTGCGGCTGATGATCTGCCGGCGCTGAGTGAGTTGCTGAAGCGCGGGGTGCGGAAGGGGCTTGATCGGTTCAACCTCAAAATCGGGGGCTTTTTGCAGCTGCCCTCGGGAGAAACGAAAAGCTTCTCGATGCAAGTGAAGGAGCTACCGGGCCAAGTGGACTCGATGTCCATCGGTGGTTTGGAGGCGGCGGCGGCCCGCCTTGCGGTGGACTACTTTAAGGAAGATCTCAAAGGACATTTTACGATCCTCCATGTAGATAACATGGGGGACGTTTACTGCTTATCTAGAAATGCAAGTCGTTCCTTTTTGATCCAATCAATTTGCTCTCAGTTCCGCCGGGTCCTTATGGACCACGATCTTCAGGTTTACGCTACCTGGATTTGTACTTCCAGAAATGTTGCTGACGTTTTAACTAGATCCAAGCGTACTCAGCTGCTCAAGCAGCACTTTCCCAATTGTTGGCACTGAAACATTCGGA
>RXOD01004647.1:0-19564 GCA_005223375.1 Amoebophrya sp. AT5.2
TGCGTCTAGTCTGTGAGTACTCCTCTACCCGTACCCCAATCAAGCTGGTCTAGTCTCACTCTACTTGTAGTCCTGTTGGCCAGGCTGTGGCTGCCTTCTCTAACTAGGGATGTATCGAGCCGCTACTGCTTCAGATGGCGGATGACAAAACCAGATCAGTATCTCCGCCTTCTTTTTCCAAGAACGCCTCGCCGATGACAAAACCAGACCACGGCCCTCACTCTCTCAGTTTTTCCTCTAACAGAAGGTGGGCAGTGCCCAGAACGCGATCGACGCGATGCTTTCGTTCGCGACTGGCGACGCGCGGCCCGTCGACCCCAAGCAGATTCAGGAGAAACTCGCCCAGTGGTTCATGCCCGGCGAGAAGGTGCAGCTGGCGTTCAAGGCTGGGCGCGACCTCACGCTGTTTACGAACCTGCGGTTCTTCTACGTGGACCCGCAGGGCCTGTTCGGGAAGAAGGTGGAGTACCGCTCGTTCCCCTACTCTGCGTTCTGCGGGTTCAGTGTGGAGGCGGCCGCGGGCAGCCGGGACGCGGACGTGGAGCTGCGGCTCTTCCCGAAGAACTTCTGGGAGAGCTACATCTGCGTCGAGCTGCGCAAGGGCAAGGTGGACGTAATCCAAATCCAGCGCTTTCTCAGCGAAAAGATCCTCAGCGGCATCGCGGACGTGGACATGGCCGCCTTGGTGGACACCAGCGGCGCCTCGCAGCAGATGGGCCAGAGCTTCTTCGACTGGCTCAACGGCGACAACGCGCGCGCGCTCGACCCCGAAGCGGCGCAGCAGATGCTGCAACACCTCCTCATGGGCAACGAGAAAATCCAGATGGCCTTCCGCGCCGGCAAGGACCTGTTCGTGATCTCGAACAAGCGCGTGCTGTTGATCGACAAGGAGGGCTCCGCCTTCCGCTACGGGCGGAAGACGATCGAGTACAAGTCGCTGCCCTGGACGGCGTGCCAGGGCATGCGGTGCGAGTCCGCAAGCGGCCTGTTCGACGCAGACAGCGAGATCTTCGTGTTCACGAGCGCCCCGTCGGGCAAATACCCCCAGCCCGCGACGGAGGAGGGCGGCATGTTCCGCTCCGGAGAGGCAAAGGAGAACGCGGCGGAGAATGCCTGTTGCCTGGAGCAGGACCTGCGGAAGGGCTGCGCCGTGAGCATCTTCGACATCGCCAAAGTCATGAACGGGATGATCATGACCGTTGGGGGCGGCGTAAAGGCGGATAGCTCGATCGAGAAAGCGCAAGGCTAAGGACAGGAACGATCTTAATCATGACGGTTTCGGTTAAGCTTATTTTTGAAGACGGGGGCGGCGATGTGAAGGAGGAGAGCGCGGTCGAGAAAGCCGCTTAGCCTTAGCCGGGCGATCGTCGCAACAGGCTTCCTAGAGCGCGAGCGATGATCATGAAAGTTAAAAGTGAAATTTTAGGTGGAGCGTGAAACTGAATTGAGAATGACCAGAGAGAGCAGACAGGCAGGGGCATGATCCTCCTGCTGGTAGATATGTTGTAGAAAGCAGTATCTATACTCCCCAAAATTCGAGATGAAGGTGGCAGTGTTTCTGTTTGGACAAAAAATTATAGATTTTCTCTCTCCACCAGCACCAACTTATATGTAAAAAAATCGTTTGTTGAGCCTCGCTGGGGGTGGAGTCCACCCAACCGCAACTATTGCATGTCGTCCTCCATTTCCATGTGCAGGAGGATAGACCTAGACACAGCAATTTAGGTTAGGATACATCATCAGAGACAGTAATTCAAGGCTAGGCGTAGCAGCATAAATGCAGTTTCAGTTTATTTTCATCTTCAGAGGAAGAGCAAGAGCATCTCTATCTCTCTGTGTCACACAACTTTTTTCCCTAGGAACGCAAACAATCCAATGAATTTGATATCGACTCGCACTACCGTACTATAGTGCCTGAAACTGGACCTTCATCGGCCTACCTAATTCATTGCCGCGTTTGGGCACGGTTGTATCTATGGAATGTTTTTCGGCTCAGCTGAAAATCACAGGAGAATGAATATGCGCCAACGTCGAACGTCAACGTCGACCTGGAGCGCGACATTTTACGCGACGACGCGTTTGTTTCCCCGTGCTGTGCGTATTCTTGATTGTGCGCCCTGTATTGTAATTCTCTGGCTTGCGCAGGACCAAAATGTTGCTGCTGTGGGAGGAGTCGATCGCATTCGCAACTCTGGAATCATCGTGCGCAGGTCAGTATTCGTTCACGAATTTTTGCACAAAAATCTTGGCAACACCATGAACCACAGCCCTAGTCCCCTCCCAATCATGATCATTAAATTCATCCCCGAACTAAGATACCCATAGTTAGATGTTGATGTGTGTTGTACTATAGCGTTTGCATGAGAAAAAGCAATCCATTTGGTTGCAGCCTAAGCCAATCTCGATCGTGCGAGGACCAGCGAGCAGTCATCTCAGATGCCAATTACAGTTTTTTGTTCCTGTAGCTGCGCTCATACACTAGAAGCATTGATTTGATTTTTTGTATTTCAGATCGTACAAGTCTCAATGGGGTTCTAGCGCTCGCTTTTGTTTTAGGTAAGTGATGCGCTTCGCTTTATTTTTGCCTTAAAAGTATGAACTAGAACCGCTCTACTATTTCTGGAGCTTTCATCGCCGGTGAGGGTTTACCGTTATCGACGACAGACACAAACAATGTCGCCGCCAGCATCTTCCAGAAAGGAGCAGACCTCTGACGAGGTGTTTGCCGAGTTGGAGGCAGCGTTCATGGACGAGGAGGCCGAAGCGGTGGACGCAAGCAGTTCAAGTCGAACCCTGAAAAGGAGTCCCCCCTGTGCCCAGGCAGGTACGCGATGTCGCAGTAAAGAAGCCGCCGCTGTAGGCTCCGGGGAATCCATCCTTGAACAGGAAGATCGGGATGCCCACGCGGTTCCCGAGACGGTCTTGGCCACAGGACGACCGGTCGGTCGTCTATCGACGGTATCGTCCTGTCCTCCAGCGGCGAGTTTGCGACAGCATTTCCAATACACGCATTGGTTGCGGCATCAAGAAGAACTCAATGATCATGCAACGGCCCCTTGGCGGCCTCCCCATGCGGCGCCACACCAGGCGCAGCGCACCAGTACCTTCGAGCGCGACGGGTTATTTCACCACTCCCTTCCCGATCTGGTAGTTGCCAACATATTGGAATTTGTGCCGTGGCGGAGCTTACTGCAGGTCGTCTGTTTACTGAACAAAAACGGGTACAAATTGGTGCTCCACCAATCGACGTCGGAGGAGCTTTGGTTTAACGCTTACCGGCAGCACTTTGCGCGGACCTTCGCCCGCCAAGTCATGGAGCGGAAGTTTCCGGGGTGGATTAGGAAGCGACGTGGCGGAGGAGGAGCAGAAGTCCACGGGAGCGATGCGCGGGACGATGTCAATGAAGTACTTGAGGCGCCCGTGCTAACCTCAAGGCGCGACGGGGTTTTCCCGTGCCTGCCGCCTCTGAAGGTTGTGCATCTTCCCGATGTTGCAGGCGTGGGCAACGAAGTGACGGAGGCGAAGGAGCAAAAACAGATTTGGCTCCCAGATTGCGTAGCGGACCTGGTGCTCGTGCCCGATGACCACGAGAGAAAAAACTACCTCCCGCCCGCAGAAAAAACGGAGAAGCAAATGCGCCAATGCAACGAAATGTTTGAAAATACGCCGGATCTTCAATATCATGATGAAATTCGTCTCGGAGTCGGTCCGCGGAGAGGGCGCCGGGAAAGGAGCGAAGGGCCGTTATTTGTTGCACGACATCGCAAGAAAATCCGCCGGGCGGCGCCCGGCGAAGGTAGCGGTTTACAGTTGTTTCCGCTTTGGTTCTTGTATTTCCGGCACAAGTACCTCACTGTGCCGGCCGGCGAAAGGCATTCGTCGGTCGAGGACTGGAAAGATATGGCGAGCCTGATGAAAGCCCTCGGAGGTGACCGTGACTACGAAGATCAACATGCTGGCAGAAGATTTCTTTTTAACCGACACCAAGGTGGTGGTGGACGAGGGCAGGATGGAAGCGAAGCAAGAAGCCGAGTCGTAGACCTCTTGGACCCAGAAGCGATCGTGGAGGATTTCCAGCAACAGATCGCCAGGAGACGCGTGGCAGAAGATGCAAGAAAACGGGAGCACTACAACCACAAGAACAAGGAGCCCACGGTCAAGAATACGAGCCCAGCCGCGCCGACAGCCCCTTCTACCGTGCCACGAGTAGCAGATTCCGAAAAACACAATATGATCACTTCCAACTCCAATGGTCGGACCGAGATTCTTGCTCGTGGTACTTCGATAAGCGCTGGTGCTGGTGGCAAAAACACGAATCGGAATCAAGGAAATCAAAGTGATGTGGAGTCCGAGAGCAGCAGAGGCGGTCGCACAGACTTCAGCACTCCAAGGAGCGACTGCGATGGGGGCGCTCCGAGGGCGATCACCCAGATTCCGTCGTTCTTACTGGCTCGGAATGCTGGGGGCCGCGCCGACCCAGACGACGTTCGGCGCCTCACCGAGATGCGGCTTCAGGGCGGGCGTATGACAAAACGACTACTCGAACTGGGCGAAGAGTTTTGGTGTAAAGAAGGTGCACCTGGTGCTGATCTTGTCTCTAGTAGTACCGCAGCTACAACCACAACGACAACGAGCACGAGCAGTTCTTCGTCGACGTCATCATCATCTACTCCTTGTTCTGCGCCTGTAGCAAACCCGCAGCCGCATCAGCCCCCAAGAAAAGCAGAATCCTCTACTCGTCCACGGCAGCAGCATCGGTGGCGGCAGCTGTACTACGGCAACTGGCCGCGGACCGACTTTCGCAAAACCCGCATACTCGGGTGCGGGCGCTGCGGCTTCGTACACAGGTGTCGCGAGACCGAGCTCTGCGAGTTCACGATTGAGACCGCGGACCGTACCTTCGTCTGCGCGGTGTCTGGCGAAGTGAAGAGCAGGCAGTTAGTACGGGAAGAGGATGACGAGGCGGGCAACGTGAATACGGCAGTGTTGAATAACTACGACGATATGGAGCGGTTGCACCGGACACAAATTGGGGGGGCCGCTGTACAGGAGCTTCAAGAGGTGCAGCTGGGGGGCGCGCGAGCCGTTCCCGGGCCCGGGAAGGCGACTCAGGAGAGGGGTGGGAGTGTAGCCGCTTCGATGATCTCGTCAGCAGAACAGCAGCCAGTGCGGGGTGCTGCGAGAGATACGAGTGGGCGCGAGCGTGACGAGCGGATGATTCAAATGCTCAGGCAAAAAATGGACCTCGCGCAAAATGTTGACGAAAATCCAGCCGAAGTAGGGTTCGAAGAAACGCTCGGACACAACAACGACGAAGAAAACGATCGTCATGGAGAACCAGGCAAGAGAAAGAGCAGCAACAAGAGAGTAGCCGCCCTCGTCTTCGATGCCATTTCCGCGTCAGAGGTGCCGTCGTTGAAGCGGCCGCACAGACAGATAACGATCTTGGAAGGGCTAGGGCCCGCAAACGTTTTTCAAAAGAACGCAACATCGCACTCGCGTGGTGCGGATTCGCATAGCCTGCGACTCTTCGAAGGCGAAGACATTGATGACGACCTGCTTGAAGAAGAAAAGTTTTGATCCTCCTGGGCTGTCGATATCTAACGCTGAGAGCAAGACCAAGATTCAAGCTGCAAGTAGCGAATTCGTAGTTGCTCGTCGGCTGCACCAGAAGCTCAAGCTGCGCCACTGTTGACTTGCACTTGAGTTTGCCGCGGCCGCCTGGCTGAGAAATAAGAAGTGTTCCTGATGATCGTGATCATGTTCATGATCGGCTTCGGCGACTGATAGCCTAGCGTGCGATTCGCAGTGCTGGCTGAGGCTGTGGAGACCACGGATAGCCTCGCGTCATCATGGTTTCACACTCATGCTTTTGCTCGTGGTCAGTGAAAAAGAATAGAAGAGTAGTACCACTACTTTTTTATTGCTCTGAAAAAGATCAACTTGGCCTTGTGCGGTGCGCGCGATCCTCGTCCTCGTCGTGTGCGTCGATCACGGACAAACAATGACTCGCTTCCCAGTAGTTTGTGTCTGTGTGCTGGTCGACGTGCTGCTCAGCGAATCAATCGGCTTGAGTTAGACAGAGGTTGGACAAGAAGGATGTATGTGTTGTTTGAGTAACGACCAGAGCAGGAGGAGCAGGCACCACAAGCACATTGCAATGATATTGGTATTCTCCTCCACCGGCACCCGCTGCAGCCTCCCGATCGACGCCAACGGCAAAGGCCGCATCCTCGCGAAGTGCGGCTAGGTCCATCGGCTCCGTCAGCCTCGGTTCCAGGCGCAGCAGCCGCAGGCGCTTTTGATTTTAGCGGAACAATCTTCGAGACGGCCAATGTCACTCGTCGGGAAGTTGGCGGAGGCCTTCAGCGTCTTCGCCGGCAGCGCGCGGGCGAATCTCGACGGTGTAGACGTGAACGCCGTCATAAGTGCACGGGACGTGGTGAAAGAAGGCTGGCTCTCGAAGCAGTCGCGCAATGTGAAAGAATGGCGAAAGCGCTACGTCGTCCTCACAAAAGACTGTACCTTATACGGAGGTTTTTTTGGTCATCTGGTGAAACGCAATAGCATGCTGTTCTCCTTCTCCTTCATCTCGAAAAAAAACGCAGGCCTTGCCACGTTCCGCAACGGTCCAGCCCAGGTGTACAAGTGCGTGGAGGCAACCGAGCTCGTGTTTTTTGGGCACATGATGACCGTGCGGTCGGCCGAGCAAGACACAGGCCTGGAGAACAGCTTCTGCCTGCAGCGGCAAAAGGACGCAAAATTCTTCCACTTCGTCGCGGAAACAGCCTCAGAAAAAGAAGGTTGGGTCGGCGCCATCGGAAGACAAATGGTACTAGTACCGGCGCTTTGTTTATGAATTTGATTTTGAAGAAAAAAAAATTATGAAAATTATGAATGTTTGTTCTGTTACTCTTTTACTTTTGATTTCGCGGCTACCGTGCCCCGGCTTCGGATCGGTTTGTATGACTACTACTACTTCAACATCAGGTACGGCGCACCGTGATGATCGACGACCAAGATGGCTAATGGTAATGACGTCAACAAGAACCACAACCTCGTCGGCTGGCTCGCGCGCGGGAGGCGCTTTTGTTTTTGCAGTTGTTTTTCGGTTTCCTGCTTTTTTTAGATCCCCAGTTATTTCATTATGTTGGACGCTGACACAGGAGCGATGTAATAGAAGTTCCGGGGCGGAACGAGGACGACGACGAGGACGACGGAAAATAAAGGTTTCTGTGTCGATCGCCGCAAAGGCCAATGAAATGTGGCAAACAAAAAGCACTTCTGGAACTTAACAGCCGTTGCTGTTGCAGCTGTACTGCAACTGTGTCTGTGCGACGCGGTTATGCTGCTGGTGGAGGCGTGAAGCTCGCCGCCGCCAAATGCTGCAAAGGCTTCGTCGGTCTGTAACATTTGAATTTGTACGAAGTAAGAGGAAGAAGGCTAGATCTAGTACTAGTACATGTACAGCTGGTGGTGAACGTGATACAAGAACTTCCTCGTCACTGGTGTGCGTGCTCTGGTGAGAATGGCTTTGTCCGTGTCCGTTCAATTTTCACCTGGTCTCGTGATCATGATCACACTCGTGCAAAAGATGAAGATCCCGCTGTTGTTCCGACCCGTGCTGCTTTAGGATGAGAACGAGCATCAATCGGCAAGATTGCTTTTCGGTTGCGGCTACTTTTTGCATCTGCACCATCCACCAGTAAACAACTCGTTTGTTAGATAGAAGAAACACGAACAAGATCTGGTTCGTGATCTTTTCCTCCTGTTCCACCTTCACTACCCTTACCAACGAACTGTAGCGTATTGCTCGGAAGTTCCTTGTTTTTCACGCAGCAACTTTTCATCGCAACAGTCGGACGCGTGTATGAGCCCCTACATTGCCCGGTGAAATTTTATTTTTTTATCAAACACTTCTACTAAACTAACATCACTTCACAATGCTCCCGTCGGTGCTCCACAAGGCTCCTCCAGCTCGGTTTCAGCGGCTGCTGCAGGTTTTGCAAGAGTTGGCTCCGACCGAGCTCGCCGCTTCCTGGGACAACGTCGGACTCCTCCTTGACTGCCTCAACCAGCCAAAATGGGACATTCCCCAGATGACACCGAGGCTGTTTCTGTGCAACGACCTCACCGAGCGGGTGGCGGAGGAGGCCATCGAGAAAAAAGTGGACTGTGTGATCACTTATCACCCGACGCCGTTCGGGAAGAGCAATAAGATAACCAGACAAACGCACATCGGAAGGGTGGTTCTATCGATGGTATCATTTATTTCGGTTTTTCTTTTGGTTCAGCCAATTTACAAATGTAGCTGCAGTAGTTCCAGTGATGTTCTTGAGTAGCGTGTAGTTCGTTGCCTGATAGCACTAGAAATAGGTGGAAAAGGAATAGCTTATCCTTCTCATGTCTAGGTGTTGAACCACATCCACACAACGACAACGAACACCGCAGATAACGAACCAGATTCCGGTGTATGCGACGCACACGTGCCTGGATTGCGTAGACGGCGGACTGAACGACTGGCTGCTAACGGCTTTTGGCGACGGAGTTACGGACGTCGCTCCTTGCGAGCCGTCGAAGCTTAACCCGCGGCTGGGGTTTGGGCGAGTGGCAACGCTCGAGCGCGACATCAGCATTGACGAGGCCGTCGCGAAGGTGAAAGCGCTCACAAATCTGCAGCACCTGCGAAGAGCAGATCCCGTGGACGGTACGGTCATGCTCATGTTTTTCTTTTTTGTCCCGATAGAGGAAGTTGCACTGACTTCGACTTCTACCTCTGAGCAAGTAGAGTAAGTTCTAGTTCTTGATCTTGTTCTTGTGCTTCCCCTTCCGTTTCTGTTTTTTGTTTTTCATTTTGGCTAGGAGCAAGGCGTAAATTCGTTCCTTTACATACTCTCGGTCTCGCTCAGGTCCCTCCAAGCGCATCAAGCACATCGCTGTGTGTGCGGGCTCCGGTGGCTCGGTTTTCAAGGCGTACCAGGGGAAGCCGGACTTGGTGGTCACCGGCGAAATGTCCCACCACGATGTTTTGGAGCTGAACCAAAACGGAGCCTTCGTTCTCCTGTGCGAGCACTCGAATTCGGAACGGGGGTTTCTGCCAGTACTCCGCAGCCGCCTGCTCGCCGCGTACCCCGACGCAGAAGTGGTCATATCCGAGATCGATCGCGACCCGCTCTTCGTGGCATGAAATAAACAATCACAAAGGAAGATATTTTTTGCTCATACATACGCATACGCATACCCCCTCAAAGCGCAAAGGGCTGGAGTGCCGAAAGCATGGGGCATGTACGAAGTCTTGGAACGACAACGAGCACTAAGAAAGTAAAAAAGAGTCCAGATGAAGCTGTGGTGTTGCGGTTCATGTTCAATGTTTTCCCTGCAGAACAAGAACCACAACATGGCGACTACGCCGCGTGCTGCGGGCGCGAGATGAGAGCACACAAAAACCGCAGAGAGATGCGTCCGATTTTGGGCTACCAGAGAGATCGATGTCGGCCGCCTTGGCATTCGATTTCGGAGCGATATAAACGACGCGCAGTGGCAGTTGTACAAGATCAACAAGAGCTTAAGCTTTACTACAAGGTTATAGGTTTAGGTACTGGGGCTGCCGCAGCCGCTGGTGCCTTTCCCGAATTTATTTCATTGCACACACTGCTATGCAACGAACCGATGGTCGTGCGAGTGAGCAGGTGTAATTAATAGCGCAGGAGGAACAGCTACAGCAACAGGATCAGGATTCAGGAAGGAGTCATGGATTCGCCGGCTCACACGGACGGCGCGCAGACGGAGAAGCGGAGCAAAGATGAGGGAACAGCTGCGGTTTCACAACCCCCAGTTCCATCGAGGCGAAAACCCGACGCCAAGTACGACGGGTGGTTGGTCCGCGAGGGCCACGACCATACGAAATGGGCCGCGCGTGAGCGCGGCACGCACTGGTGGCGTGAGTACTCGGCCGACGACGATGATTTGCCCTACGACCGGCACGAAGTCCTCCCCCGCTCGCTCGAAGCATATCACAAGCGCATGACGGGTAGGCGCGGTGCAAACGCCTACGCCGGATCCGAAGGCAATGGGATTTACGACGCCGTCTTCGCGGAGACGAATGCGGCACAGCCCAGCGTGCTGCGCCTACCACCAGGGCCAGTGAACCACTGGGAGGCAGCGCGGTTCTACGGCACGAGAAAAGTAAAAGACTCCCCCCAGCGGCGCGTAGAAGATGAAGAAGACGCGGAGTGGACTAGTGGTCGTGGCGAGACGTCGAACGATAAGAGAAGCGGACGAAGCGCGCATGGAGGAGACCCTCAGGGGGGTGGCGAAGAAGCGGAACAAGGACAAGCGGAAATCGGTCACAGGAAAACCAAAAGCGCAGATCAAGATGATGATGGTCCCTTGCCGAACCTTCGCGACGCGTTTTTCTTCCCCGAGCGCGATGCGGACCTCCTGGCAGCGTTACGCAGCGGGAAGCAACTGAGGAAGGAATTCGATTACCGGCGATGCGACGCGGCGCAGCGGCGAGAATACACGCCAGCCCTTGGTTTTGCGAACCACCAGTACCAGGCTCGGTTGTGCGAGCTCGCAGAGCATGTTGGAATCGATCGCGCGGTCTCGCTCGATGAAGATGATTTCGACGAATTGCCTCCACCCGCGGCCAAGGCAGGTGAAGATGATGCAGACGAAAACGAGACCGAGTTAGCTTCGGCTTTCCACAAACGCCTGTACGAGAAGCACCAATCGAAGATCCTGGAGGAGATGTCCGCGTACATGCTGGGTGCGCGAATAAAAGTCCTGGCAGGCGGCGAGCTGCGAAAGTTTTGGAGTTGGACAGCTTACCGGGACGGCAATGCTCCTCTACCGGCGATGACGTCTGCTGCAGTCTACTTTCCGCCGCTGTTACGCGCAATGCCTTGGGAGGGGGACGAGCCACGCCTTGGTTTTTTGGATCCAGCACGAGGACGAGACGCAGATGATGACTTCGATTTAGCGAAACTTTCATTCCGCGCCTCTCTGCCGTACGATTCCCAGCCGGCGCCCGATCTCACGATTACGAAATGGCCTGGGGGCATAGTCAACGTGATGAACGCCAAGGACCACTACCATTACGAAGGCGACGAGCGCTTGACACGGAGCGCGAAACTGACGTGGTGGGAAAATGCGGTGAAGCGGCGTTCGTGGATGTGGGAAGAAAAGAGCATGCTGGGGCTGGGGCTGGGCTTTTCGCCGTCGCCGCGTCGGAGTGGGCGACGGGAAACAAGGGAATCATCAGAAACTAGCGCGCACACCGTCGATTGCACCTTCGAAGGCTCGTTTGGGTTTGGCGGCAGGGAATTCCGGCTGTTCTACCCGTGTGTCGACATCGCAAAGGGCATTACCATGGCAAAATTGCGAGAAGATATCGCTGCGGAATTGTGCGGTCGCCGCGCGATGGCAGTTAATTTGCGCGTGTTGAGCCTCGCCGTGTCAGGGAAGAACGACGGGGTTACAGCTAGCGTTTGCATGAGGCCGAAAAAACCCCTTGATCGCGAGCTTCGCAAATTCGCCGACTCGATGCGCAACGTCGACAGAGCGCAGAGTGCTCGACTCGCTGCTGAACACAAGGGAGCGGAGGTCATCGAAGATCACGACTCGGTGAGCAGAATACTCAAGTTTGAAATTCCGCATCAGGGCAATGCAGACCCGGAGAACGATGACGAGAATGACGACACCGACACCACTCGTGAAGAACCTACTGATGAAAGCGCATCTCGAAACGACGAGCAACAGCCGCGAGCTGCCGCTCAACTGGTTTCTGAATTCGGAGGCTCACGCTCGCCTGTTTCGTTTCCAACGATACCGCTAGCGCCGCGAGGGCCAATGCCAACGTCGTCAGCACTACTCGGGGGACCTCACGAGCCATTCTACATGATGGTGATGCAGCGCAGTGGAAAACCACGATTTGTAAAGAAAACGGTCGAGGAAGCGCTCCAGGTCCCGCACGCAAAGATAGAATTCCTCGTGAAAGGATCCCCGTCGACAGCGTCGATTGCGACCGCTCCGAGTTCGGCTTTGAAGGCTACGCTCAACGTGCACGCTGTCACGGACCGTTGCCTGGAGGCCATGTTTTTCGGCCGTCGGACAAAGCACGCGATTTTGCTCTGTCTCGGTCTGGCTGCGGATTTCACCGGTTCGGCAGCAGATGAAGAGGACAGGAGCCCGCGGGTGGGCGTGGACGGCGGTCGGGGTTGTACTCAGGATTCCAACGGTAATTCCTCCCCTGCGCTGGTGGAAAAAAGCGCTTGCAGCAGCTGCTTCCGCATGCGCTCGCGCCCGAAGTTCGTCCGGCTCACAGGAACGCATCCGCTTCCGCCGACGGGAGCCGGAACAGCGGATCCCCTGCCCACTGCGGGCCGAGGAAGGGGTCAGCGGCCCGGGCCCCGGCGACGCGCAAACGGTTTTCCTGCATCTGTGATAGCACGATGCAGGGGTGGTGGAGGTGGTGCATCCGAGTGGTCGAAAGCAGATGTTGGAGATTCTCGACCCGGTTCGCCGGACTCAGCGCAACTACGAGTGATGGGGCTTCCCGCTGATATCGTGGACCGAGACTTTGCAGTCGTTGAGATCGACCGAGTTCTGTTTTGCAGAATTCCAATAAATCCGCTCCAAGACGAGCAGGAGCGGGCGCAAGAGCAACATGCTGAGGCGGACGAGGAAAACCGTCTGGCAAGAAAGATCACGTGGCCGTTGACCTTCCACGGTTGCCGCGAACCCCATCCATCCAGGAGGCACCTCCACGATGAAGAAGACAGCAGCATCAATTACTCCGAAGAGCGCGAAACTTACCCTACCGTACTACCTAGATCGAACCTAGAAGAGCATAGTGCCGTCATCACTCACGAAAACGGCCATGAATCCGCAGAAGTAGTGGCGCAGCTCATGGCGTTTCCCGATGCGTGAAATAGAAATTCAGTTGTGGAAAGAACTGGCCGCGATGAGTCAACATTGTTTGAAGCACATCAAGGATTGGATGGTTGTGGCCGCCTCTTTGCTGGACGAGGAGCATGATCATGATGAATGACAAGTTGATTCTCAACAACAACAATGAATGCAGCGTAAATTATGACTTTTAGATAGGACAAGAACGCGTGGCCACGTGGCAGGAACTTAGTCGGACTCAAAGCCGCTCGATCTCCTCGAGCGCGAGCGGCCCTCGCGCTTAAGGGGCAAGCTGCAGACCACACGACTTTAATTCTGCATGCTCCCGAACAAGAACATCGAAATCGATCGGGCACAGCTGGAGGTACGTACTGAAAACGCAAGGTGAAGGCAGTCGTAGTTTCAACAAGCGCGGTCACGCGTCGACGAGTACTACTCTAACCGGACTACAGCGAGGGACAGTAGATCCAGATGGCAAATCTAATGTCGAGGTTCATCAGAAGCACGACACACAGAGCCAGGCATGGTTTTCTCGTCGGGCAGCCCCTGCCGTTGCTTGTCGTCTTCCTGCTTCAGCTCCAAGATGCTCTGCTGCCGCGGCCTTTTGCCGGCGCTACGCGATATTACGACAACTGTCGTGCGGAGGAGCACGCCATCTCGGTGCTCACAGAGCTTCTCGCGCCCTTTTGGGAGTTCATCGAGCCGGGGGACGCAGCACAGGCCGAGCTCGCCCGGGCGGAATCGCCCGGTGTTGCGGTGCCTTGGATCGTGGAAAAAGCTTTGGAGAAACGCATTCCAGCAGGCCGCGGCGTCCCGTGGCCGGAGGAGAGGGTGAGGATGGTAGCGGAGATGACAAAGCAGGATGTGGATGTAGTTGGAGCCGCGCAGGACGAGAGCCTGCTTCATCCGCGAGGAAAACAAACACGAGATCCGCGAGGACGAGAAATCGAAGGTCAAAAAACTTGGTTGGCGACACGGGAAGACGTGGCTTGCGCATTCCAGGAGGGACTCGTGCTGCAAAACCTCTGCGAGACGGTGTATAGACGTAGAGGGCCCTTGTTCTGTTGTCCAATGTCCGCATACAAAATAAATGCAGTACTACCGTCCATCCATTTTATAATAAATACGACAACGACTTGTTTCAACTCGCGCCTCGCCGGTGCTAGAGCTAGACCAAATCTTTTGATCTGCCTAGATCAAAGGATTTCGTCCAGCGCAGGCGGTGCGCGCGATGTAATGGAGGAGATGCTGAGAGAAGTGCCTAGTGAAGATATGCAAATGTAAAAAATTGCCGGAAAAGAAACCGTGTAGCACTCATGCATCATTTTAAACGGTGTACTGTTGATTACTGCAGGTCTACAACGAGTTCATGGCTGAGATCGGGCCGTTCATGGAGAGGCAGCAGTGCGCAGAGCTAAACGAGCAGACCTGCGTTATGGAGCCTTTTTGGGACCGTTTCAAAGCAACAAAGGAGGCGCGCGCAAGTGTCGCGCTCGGACGCCGCTGGATCCGCAAAGCCCTGGACCGTGCCGGAGCTTCTGCCGCACCAGACGAGCCTTCTTCCGCATCCGATCGCCGCGAGATCGCAAACATACACTCGGCGGAACAAGCGCGCTTACAGGGCGCACTGACGGCGATGGAAGAGGCCATCCCCGCTGCTGCGCCAGGTGCTGGAGAAGAAGTGGTGTCGGCGGTCGCTCCCGAGGAGCCCCTGGAACAGCTCTTCGAAACGTTGAAGATCGTCGGCCTGCTGCAGCAGAAGCGACTCGGCGAGCCAGAGGAATCCAAGATGCGGGTATGCGCGAACACGAACAACGTCGGGACGAACAGCAAGGAGACCAACTACACTTCAGCAGTATGCTCACCAGTCTCATCTCCTTCTCTACCAGCCGCAGCATCGCCGACAAACGCGTCCCCACCAACCTGCCGCCGTTTCCTCAACATTCACCTCGACATGACGAAGCAGGCGCTAACGGGCCACTGGGTTTCCAAAACGCTCCGTGACTACGAGACCGTTGACGACCGGTTCCAGCTGCAGCACCGGTTTCGCCACTGGATGAACGCCTTTCTCGAGGCGCGCGACAAGATCGTCCAAATCTGGAAGATGCGCAAGGACATCACGGGCATGCTTTCGCCTGACCGCGTGTACAAGTCTCAGGACGCGAACCGCGATATGTCTCTGATTGACTGGAACTGGCTGCGGCTGCCGGACAGCTGGGCCCTGGACAAGGGGCTGAAGCGGTGGCACGTTGTCTGCGCTCTGGCAGAACACGCGGCGTGGGAGAAGTTCAAAGTGTGGCGAGGAACAGAAACAGATGCAGCGGGGTCGTTTCGATCTCCACGAATTCTCCGCCTCGCGGAGATTGGCGTATTCGTGGGCGAAACCTCGCTGTATCTGCTGCAGACGTGCTTCCTACACTTGTGGCGCGAATCGCGCGTTCTGGTCCAGTACCACCTGATCGACCCGTGGGAAGTTGACACGTTCGGCGGCTTCCTGGACCTCTATCGAGAAAGACACGGCTACGTAGAACAGACCGGAGTCGACGTCTACCGAAACCTGCGAACAAAAATTGCGAACGCAACGGCGCTGTATGCGGTAGACGGGGCGGAAGACGAACAAGGTAGCGGACAGCACCACGAGGACGAGAGGACCTCAATCATCAACGCCTACAACGCGGGCCGCTCACCACCGGTGGCAAAGCAAAAGCCGAGATTGCGGAAGCACGCACACCATCTCGGCTCTCCCCTGCCGGTGTTCGAAGTCGACTACAGCGAAAGCGAAAGGAGCGACGCGTCCGAGGAACAGCAGAAGATTCCCCCATCCATCCCTGGCGTGTTTCTGCACCGCGCGCGCTCGGAGCAGGCGATCACCCGCATCCAAGCCCTAGACGTCCTGTACGTGGACGGCGAGCACAGTTTTCATGCGGTGCACAGCGATTTGTCAACGTTTCTCCCGATCACGGAAGTAGCGGTAGCTGGGCATGACTTCGACTACTACAAGTTTCCGGGGGTCACCATGGCTGTCTTGAACGCCAAAGTGCCGGTTACGGACGCCTATGGAGCGTACGGCTGGAGACTTGGTGAAGAGCTGTATTTGGACTCAGACACAACGTGGTGGGCGAGGATTAGGAAAGGTGAACGAGGAGGGGAGGGGGAAACTGGAAGAAGTGCATAGTCCTCTTGGCAAATGAGGAACAAGGGTCGCTCCACCTGGCGCTTTTCGTTCGACCGCTTCCGCTCACGACTAGGTTCGTGCTGGCACTTCTTCTTGTACGCAACAGGTGGTACTCCTACGCAACAGGAACAACGACGACCTCAAGCTGCAGCTCCAGAAATGGCAGAGATTGCGAAATATGTCGTCCAAATTTACTCTTCCGACACAAATCCCGGACACTGCTCGACCTGGTGAACAAACTGCACGTCGAGGTATCGACGACGCGGAAGCGATTCTTCGCTCTCATCAAGCGTGTGGATCGATGAGCGGAAGAGGAATAACAAGAGAGAGCCTCACCTGCTTCTCAGAGCACCAAAATGGCAAAAATAATTGCACCTGGCAAACTGAAACTGATACTGAAGAATCCGGCGCCGTGAGGCTGCGTGCTTAAACACATCGCGCACGACCACGGATGTAGTATCTCTCTTGCTTGAAAAAGTCCTTACTGTGGATGTGGTGCCTCTAGGGCATGGCCGTAGTTCTTATGATTCACATTCAACCGGCAAGTCTATAAAAACCCAGACATTGTACATTCATTGTGCGCTGTCGACGATGACGATTCCCTCGAGCGCGAACGCTAGTTCCGCTGCTCTACTTTAAGACCACCGCGAGATTGCTGCAGCATCATGCCGGAGGCACGTGCCGGTGTGCCGCCTCGCCCGGACCCGCTTGTGCAGTTTCTGGCGAAGACGCAGGATGGCAAAATCATCGCGAAGGATGCGTGTCCGGTCGTCTCCATGGTGCAGAGTGGGCTTTCGGAGCTGCTCCGCACGGCTGACGGAGAGTCTCTGTCGCAGGACCTGCGCACGGACCTGCTCTTTACATGCTCGCGGCAGCTATTCGCGCCCGTTGCCGGCGAGGACGACGCCTCGAGGGCCAGTACGCCGCCAGAAGGCACCAGTGCCAGTAGCGGAGCCGCGCGTCGGTCGAGCCGCCAGCTCACAGGGACGAGTGCGGCGACCTCGTCCACGTCTCGCCCGGTTTTCTACCCGCTCCCGGACATGAACCTCAAGCTCGATTCGTTGTCGGAGGAGAAAAAGATAAGCGCCGTAACGTTTCAACTCCGGCACGATGAGCAGCGCTCAGAGGACGAAAACTTTGGGATATCGAGGGTACTACGAGTACGATTACGGAAGCTCTTTTACTTTTCTATGTGCTTCGTGGAGCTCGCTGGAGTTGGATTGGGCACAAAAGTCAGCGAGCGACTCTGTCCTTGTTTGAGTGCAGCTAGAAGTGAGTACGATTTCCTTCAATCATCGAATAAGCATCATCAACATGAACATTCAGGTTTTCGGCTGTCCTTCTCTGCTTCGCGACCTTGATCACGAAGTAGTGAAGCAGCTGAGTCCCCACCTCCTCGGTCTTTGCAGAATGAAGACGGCGAAGCGACCCTTCAACTACAGCAGCTGCTACAGCATCGGAGGCAGCCTGTTGCGAAAAAGCACACACGGGCGGCGCGCGATAGAGCTGCACAAGCAGATGCTGGCGCTGGAGGGGGATCTGGATAGAATTCTGTTGGGCTTCGTCGACAGTATTCTGGAGGACATCGACTACTTGAAGCAGAAAGACAACGAATTTCTGATTCTCGGATTCTTGTTTTCGCCTCTCAGCTATGTCGACTCGCTCACGGATAAGGCACGGGGACGCATCTTTAAAATGGCGAAAAGTAGTGCGGACGAGGCTAAGTCGAGTGCACCATCGGACAGGGCTAGTGCTTCGTCATCGTCCTCGTCTACAGGCGCAAATCAGCTGGAATTTCGGTGGCGGACATCGCAGAAGCACATTACCGTAGACTACGTCAAGGCGCACAAGCGTGCGTTCTGCGCTCAAATGCGCGAGCACTACTACGCGTCTGGAACGAAGAGCAACCAGCCACGAAAAGTCTTGACTTTCCACTTTCTGCTGAAGGGGTTGAACGGGCGAGGAGGATATTCGTCCCCCCGCGGCAAAGGCGGCGGTGGCGGTTCGCCTCGGCGCAGTGGGGAAGCATCTGCAGCGCACGCGACCTCGTCGAGCGAGGTGATTGAGTGTTCCGCGACTTTCCATCTTTTCCACCAGAACCCGGAGACAAAATCATGGGGCGCCTACTACAGCTACCCGCGTTGGGAGCCGTTGTTGGATGGCGTGTTTTTGAGTGCCAAGTTTGTTGCTGGTCTCGCGAAGGGGGTCAGCTTCAAGACCAAACAGAAGGAAAGCGGCGGCGGGCTCTTTTTCTCAAGCGCAAAGAAGGAGGATCCAGATGAGAAGAACAAATCACCCGACGAGCTTGCACTGCTCAAACTGATCAGCTACCAGCTTCCAAAACCGTCTACGGAGGTTGAGAAGTGCGTCATGGAGTCTGCCAAGCGGCTCGCTGCCGAATTCGAGTTTGTTCAGTTTTTCGGGCTGCTGCTTAGGCTGCACGAGTTGAAGAAAGATTTCGGTGGTAGCGGCAGCAACCCAAATACCTCCGAATCGAACTTCGTCGCAGACTGCCAGACCGTTCTGGCGAACCCACTCGTGCGCGCCCTGTACCGCGCGCGAACAAGCGCGCAACGGCTCCTCGCCATCGGCAAGCGCAACCATTTTGCGCAGCACATTTGGACCGGGTTCCGCCGCTCCTTCCGCCAGCTGCTGCGAGATGTCGAGAACAGTGGCAGCGCCGATCATCCTCCCGCTGTGATCGCGGGGGCTGCTTCGCTGCCGGGGTGTGACGTAAGCGTCTACTTCCTGTACCCGTGCCTGAAGCGGTACCTCGACTATTTCGAGGCACAAGAGAGCATTTTCTCGGTTTCGCTGGACGCATTGCGAGACACCGCGAGTCTACTGCAGACCAGCGAATGGTGCTCTTGCCTCCTCCTGATCCAAGCCTTCACGCCAGAAAGCGTCAAGAAAATCGACGACTACCTCGCCCAGGAAATCGACGACTCCTTTGCGCTCAACAGTCGTGAGGGCGGCAGCGGCCAGCAGAGCGCGACCGCTTTGTCGAAATCCGTGCGCTACAGCTTCGCCGACTTCATTCGTGGCTTGAATCCCCACATCCCGACTACTCCCGTGGATCAAAACCTCGCCCCGGCTGCCGTGTCGCGCAATTTTCCGCCGACGGTGTCTTCTGCGTGCCAACTGTTCCACTACCTGACAAAACAGAAGCTGGACGCAACCATCGCTAAAGCGTTCAAGCCGCTCGCCTGCGCCCGCCCCGCGCCGACGCGGAGACAGTGGCGCGCGGCGTTTCTGCGCTCGTATACGGTCGAGGTTCTGAAGCCCGTGCTCCTCCAACAGGTGTACTTGAACACGGCGCGAACGAAATTTCTCAAAGACTTTCTGTTCACTGGGGTGAACGAAGCGTACGCACGCCGGACGCGCGCGAAGGCCGGAAAAAAAGACGAAGCCAAATCACCGGGCAGCGCGAGGAGCAGCGTGAACTTCTGCGGCCCGCACCTATTTCGCGGCAGCTACCCA
>RXOD01004648.1:0-19559 GCA_005223375.1 Amoebophrya sp. AT5.2
CCGCCCCTTCCGGTCGTTCATGTTCGGCGCGGCGGGCACTTCCCTGGGCGGCCGGCTCAGGTCCCGGAAATCGTAGTACACGATGCGGTCGTTCAGGCAGATGAAGAGGTGGTCCCCGCACGTGGCGACCCGGTGGAAGCGCTGCCGCATCGGCTCCTGCGCGGCAAAAGGGATCACCGCCTTCGTCTCCCCCGTGAGGACCTCGACAAGCTTCAGTTCGCGCCCGTTCTCCCAGTAGAAAAACCGCCCGCTGTCGCTCAGCTCCACGCACCCCCGCGCGTACTGCTTGGCGCGCCTCCGGCTCCCGCGTTCCTCGTCCCCGGACCCGCGCTCAGCCCCGTCACTTCCCCGAGCACTACTTTTCGCAGCCTCATTCTTGCACACGCCGGGAAACCTGCGGACGACACACCCCTTGTTCGGCTCGCCGATCCCGCCGTCCACGTTGCGCAAAACCTGCTTCACGTAGATGAAAAGCAGCCGCCACACCTCGTCCTGCAGCCCCGGCTCGCGAGCGAGGCCGCCCCCGCACGTCCGCCGCAGGCCGGAGGCCTCAAACAGGCCACGCACGTAATCCTCGTAGTACACGCCGAAGTTCTGTAAAATGTACCACTTCCAGTTCTGGTGGCAGCGCGCCGCGACCGACAGCGGGCCGTTGTGGACGGCGACGCAGGAAGTCAGGGAACGGATGTCGAGGTACCCGAGGACGCGATCGAGCACGCCGACGTCGAGAATGTCGGTGATGTTGGCTGGCGGGTCGGGGGTAAACTCCTCGGATGAGGGGGCGGCGAGGACGGATCGATGGCCCTCGTCGGGAAGAGGCGAGCGGGGTGGCGTCATCTTCATCTCTTTTAGTCGTGTCGGGAAATACAATTAAAATGCACTTTGCGGTACGCCGTACTACCGTACCTATGACCGCTTTCACAAAGCAGCTTCATCTTCAGAAAGAAAGCTATTGCTTGAAAAACGACTTCCCGCTATTCATGTGCGGGGTAAGCGCATGAAGAACCCCGCAGCCCGTGCCTGTTTGCTCTCGGTTGCAGCTGCAGATAGCGGAATTGGGACTCTCTCTCATGATCTTACAAAACTTGTGTATCCACCACGAACCTCATCGTATTAGTTCCGGATCTGTCGCTGGCGCATCACAATTTTTATGGTAATGGGTGAGATCAGGCAATATCTCTAGTGAGATCAGGCATTAAATAATCCTTGCGATCAGGTAGGATCCGATCGGGTAGTGTCCCCGATCGGGGAGTAGGCAACCGCGCGGTAGAGAGGGCAAGGGTCCGGCGCCAATCAAGTGATCCGCCAGCCACCGCTTGTCGTTGCTTCTTCAGCGCCGCCCGCCCTTTCTCCGCGGTCATCGTGATGCGACAAGGAAGAACTTCATACGCAACGACGTGGCGAAATGGTGGGGGTTGGTTGAGGCGCCGCGTGGAAACGAGCCCACACAAAACGAAGAAGAGAGAGACAGAGGCGGAGAGAGTCGCCCGCCCACCCAGCAAGAGCAGTACAGTAGCTGTAAGGGGCGGGAATCAATTTCATATATTGTCCGCACACTGGAGCGCGCGTGAGACGAAGAGACATCACGGCGTCAGGCGTGTGGTTGGGAAATCCAAAACAAATCTTGCAAAGTCCGCACACTCGAGCGCGCGTGAGACGAAGAGACATCACGGCGTCGGGCGTGCGGTTGGGATATCCAAAACAAATCTTTCCCGCACGTGATTCATTCTTGATTATCTGAGTAAATTTCCGTCCACTCTATCAGTTCTGTTTTCTCAGTTCTTGAAGAGCTTGTTTGTAGAGGGGTATCTTTTTCATTTTGAGTGCTCTCTCAGTCTGATCCTGATTCATTGGTCCGGCGGAGGAGCTAGAGTTGCTCCTTGTCGTGCGGATGTACTACGAATCGATCTTAGATTTTGTCCAGCTTCTGCATCTCGGATCGGACCTAAGCGACCTAAGCGATCAGTTCATTTTCCGCAACAGTGGCGTTCAGCTTTTTTTTCTTCGGTAGTTCAAGAATAGCACGCTAGCTCTAAACTTATTCATTGTAAAGAGAGACAGAGAGAAATTCCACCACTCGCTCTAAACTTATTTATTGAGTAAACATCCTCGTCAATTTTCAACATCTTCAACTTCTCGAATTTGAATTCATACACTAGCTGGATCGCGGTAGGCGAAGACAGAAGGTCGGATTGGTTGGAAGAAGCCCGAAGAAATCATCAATGAGATTCAGATATATCTAATAATGTCGTAGGCGGACCGTTCGTGACCCTGACCGGGAGTTTCTCTTTGGACTCCTTCTGAAATGAAAGCTCAATAAAAGCAAAGTAAGTACGTTCGACATACAGAATTAGAATTTTCGCTGGTGGTGCGCATAGTGCAGAGTCCTTTTAGAAGTCTTTCTTTCCGTTCTACACTGTAGTTGATGTTGCCGATTCTCCGTACTTAGGCGGGTAGTGCATCGTCCGACGTTCGATTTCTTTTGTACTCTCAGCTGGAGGTGGAGCGAGGCACAGTCATTTCAATTTCTACAGTGCCTGTATGTGTTGAGAACCTCCTGGTCCACTAGCACTGCCTCCACCTCATACAAGTCTTCCCTTCTCACTTAAGATTAATTTTCGTTCCTCGTACGTTTTCGCTACTTTTGTTAGTTTTACTTCTTTTTCACGATTTTCGCCTCCTTCTTTGTCGCAGCTTTGGCTTTAGCCTTCGCTTTAGGAGCTGCTGCTGCCTTGGCTGCCTTTGGTTTTGGTACCCCGGCCGCGGCTTTCGATTTCGACGTCGCTTTCGGAGCACTCTTCCTCGAACATGTAGCCGAGGACTTCCCTCCGCCCTGCTTCGGCGAGGGAGCAGCTGCAGCAACATTCTTCATCTTCAACGATCCGCCCCCATTCTGACTTCCGTTCGCGTTCGACGCCGCTGCACGATTTTCGGCCGCTGGCACGATTACCATGAGTGCGGTTCGGTAAATCAAACAGCCGAAATCTGGCTCCGCTTCACGACCAAACATCCCGCCGAAGCTGAACAAACCTCCACCTCCACCAAACTCCCCCTCCTCGTCACTCGAAAACAAAGAATCGTCCTCGCTCGAATCCCCGAAACCTCCGCCAAAAGCCCCAGCATTCTTCTTGCTCTTCATGTTTCCCATTTTCTTCTTCTGCTTTTTGACGAACTCTGTGATGACCCGCTCTTCGCCTCCCTCATCAAAATCTGCGATCCAATGCTGATTCTTCTTGAATTTCCCCTCGTTGAAGGTCCCCATGTAGATATCCTCCACGTCTGGCAAATACCACGAGCTGCGAGAGTGATACTCGCTCCGCGACATAGACTTCGGCAACTCTGGCGGAAACATGCTCAGGATGTCGTGCTCGATTGAACCGTCAACTCCATCGTCCCAGGGGTCGTCTTCTTCCAGTCCATCCGTCTCGTAGATGCGAAACTTCATCGATAGCCCCGCCTTTTCCGCAGCTGCAGCAACCAGTTTTTCCGCTGACTTCAACTTGTCAATCTGTTTTTTGTCGAGTGCGTCCCGGGCTGTTTTTGCAGGTTTCTTCGGCGCGGCTACGGCTGGCGCTGCGGGTTCCGGTGCTGGTGGCTGTAGCGAACTCTGTGCCCTGATAGCTTTCAGCAGCCCCTTCTTGAACTCCTCGTCTTTCGCCTTTTTCTGCGTCGCAGTCATCATCTTTGCGCGCGGAATGATGTTCGCAGATGAGTAAGTCGCCTGGCACGGAAACATCAGAAGCCCGCCCTTCTGCAGAAACAACGGGTCTGCTGCTTGTTTTCTGAACTCCCGCTCAAGCGCCGCCAGTATCTTCAGATCGGTCGCTGTCGCCGGCTTGTTCAAAACTTTTTCCGCGTCAAACTTGATGCCGGCATTCGCGCTGGAAAACTTGCGCCACAGCGCGCTGATCTTCCCGATCCCCGCCTCCGTAACCTCTTCTGGATCGCGTTGCAACACAGATCCCGGCTCCTCGCCATCTTGATCAAAAATGTTTCCGGCGGCGCCGCCAGCCGCTCCTTTGCCCTTGGGAACGTTTTTGCGAGCAGGCGTCGGAGCGGCAACCGGTCCCGCGCGCGTGCGGTCAGCATACGGCGGAAAAACCAGTCGGAGGAAAGACTGGACGTAAAACGCGACGCTGCTGGCTTCGTTGCCGAAATACCTTGGGAAGCGACGTATTGATGCAATAACTACACTTTGTTGAGACTGACATGCCAAGCATTGCCTGTGTGGTAGATACGGCAACGGTGGGTTGCGAACAAAGTCACAGCGACGAGGTCTTCATGATTATATGCGAGGTCGGAGCCTACTTCTTTAGTGCCGGAGAACGTACGAGGAACAGCAGCAAGGAGCACAAACCATTCTATACAGTAGCAGGTTAGTACCCCGTATCGCTCCATTGCGTTTCGCCCGCAAATTTTGCCTCATGCGAGTGCGCTTCTTCGAGAGCCCACACGTCAACCACACCACTCGCCTCCCCATCACGATCACCATATCCGTCGTAGCCGATGGGATTGGCTTGAAAATGTTTCGAGACTTTTTCTTCGTCCATTCTCCCCGGCACCCTCGTTCCGACGGGAAAACGCGAAAGAAGGTAGTCCCCGCTGTTCTGGAACTCGTGGCTGAGATACGGAGTGAGGAAGAAGCGTAAATCGCCACCAACCTTCCTCTGCACTATGTCGACTGCTCGGCCGATGGCGGCGTCCTTACCCTTGAGCTGCAAGATCTGTTGGCGGGTCAATGGCTCGTTGGCACCGCGATCTTTGCTGGGGAAAACTTCGGAATTCGTGTAAAGATGAAAGCAGGGAAAGCCGACCGTGCCCCCGTTCGTTAAGAACTTCTCATTGTGCAGCAGGTCCGTGAGCAGGTCTGCGAGTTTTTTCTCCTGCTGGACTTGTGTCAGCTCGCGCGGAATCAGCTCCGAAGCACTATTTTTGTCCGTGCGTTTGATGAGAAAAGCCACTGTCATGCGAACGCCACTGGTGACTTTCGCGATTTCGTGGTCGATGTCCGAAAAGAATGCAGCGCAGTGGAGGTTGGTGGGATCGGGAACTTGGACTTTCGACGTCGACGAGTGGAACGGGTAGTAGGCTGGCGGTTCCGTGGCGCCGGCAAGCACCTCTTTGTGCTGGAGCCCGGCGGAGATCTTCATCGCGCCGCCCTAGTGTTCAGTTGGTAGTGGGGTTTCAGATGATGCGACCTGAATTCTTCTTGATTGTCTTCTTCACCAGATTCATTGATAAATAAGCTCCTCCAAAACAAAAACTATTGACCTCATAGTAGCATCCCCCTAGCCCGACCACCAGCGTTCCAAGCATATCATCGCCGCGCGGCGTGTCTTTGTGCTTGACGAAGTGTCCCCCCTCCTGGTATACATTCAGCGAGTACAGCTCGAGAGCCAGCTCGGTGTCGATTTGCAATCCGCTCTGAATTTTCTCCAACGCCCCACACTGTTTCAAGTACTCGCCGAGGTCGACGCGACCAACCTTCACTTCAAACTTCTCGGCCGGAAGTTGCAGCGCATCCCGCACAGCCGTGTCCCGCTTTGTCTCTGCACCGTGCCCGAACGCCGCCTGTGGCATCTGCGAGAGCAACGCTTGCAGCCGCGCCTTCTGCTCTTGCAGCATGGAACTACGCTTGTTTTTCTGCGCTTCGTGCTCTTCTTTTTCGGCCGCTCTCCGGAACAGATACGACGTCGACGAGGCATTGTCTGGTAAAGAAGGAGAAGCTTTTATGGCGGGCACGCTCGGCGCGCGGATGCAGAATTCGTTGTTGGAGAGATTGGAAGTATTCGGCGACGAAAACGTCTCGGGTTGACCTCGCCCGATCAGCTTCACGACTGGAAGCGTCGCAGAGCTTGTCTTCAGTGTGAACGAGGTCGCGAAGGGACACGAAAATCCGGACAGCACAGCGCCGAGCTTCGCAGCCTTCTTCTCACTGTACGGAAAGTCGCGCGAACAGCCATGATCGTCCGACCCCGAGACGCTGCCCTCGGCGCTTTCCCCCTCGTCGGAACCGTCGGACATGCTCACGTCCCGGCCAATGCGTTCCTCCACAGCATTGGAATCGGAATTGGTTCCATCACCGTCTACTTCCATCGGTGCCGTGCCAGCCGCATTCAGCGACGATCCGCGAATGCGGCCTGGTCCGTCCTCGTGGTAGTCGTCCATCTTTCGCGACTTTTTGATTTTGCGATTAAGTAGAGGTTTTCGCGTGAACACTATTCGATCCGTTTTCTCGTCTTGATGCGAGTATCGAGCTACTTGCTATCGCGTCCTTCGAAGATCTCGATTGGTTTCGGCAGGGTAGTTCATCCGCTCAACGTTTGTTTCGGTTTTTAGGTTGCTATTTCGATCAATCACCTCCCGGTCGGAGCGAGTCACTCGCACTCGCTCGAGCACGCAACTGGTTTCACGGTGGTATACTCATCGTGTTGCTCCTCTGTGTGGCGAAAAACGAGCAAGCGAAAACGTCGGCGAAGTAGAATAAAGAACGTAGAACCCATTACACCGACAACTTGCGAGACTATCGGTTCCCCTTGGCGCAAATGTGCTCGAGTAGGCCTGGGAAATCAAATGTTCACAAAGTCTTTGTCGTTTATTTGTCGGCCCTGGGCGCATATGTCTCATGCCGCTTTGCGTGAACGAGAGGGTACGCAAGTGTGAAGAACGAAATTATTTCTGACCGCTGTCGCTGAACTTCTAGCTTACAACTACGTCAATGCAGCATTGATCTTGATTGGGGCTCGTCCATTGCGTAGAATGAGGTGAACAGCAATCCATCGAGGATCCTCGTAAAAGAGCAATCTTCGCGAGGGGGCAGCCTACCTTTTCAGTTGAAAAGTTGCCACTTCTTTCAGCCAATCTCAATCATGGCCAGGCTCGCTTTATTTAACGCATTCTTTCATTGTGACGGGGATCGAATCGCCCTGCTTCACATTGCATCACATAGAAGATATTGGCTCGAATTCAAGGAACAGGGGGCAGCTCGACAAGGAGCCCGTTAGCGGTAAGCACACGAGACTCTTTTCGCGACGGACTGGTGTCTTCCTTCTCGCCAGTCGCTTCTACAAAATCCGAAACTTGTACTTGAATACTTTTTGACATTTACGCAACGTTTGATCCGCCTCTGATCCGATCGAGATTTCGCAGCCGTCGTACAACTTGAAGGGCCTCTGTTTGGTGTCCACCCGCTTCTTGTCCACACAAGTTCCCGCCAGGGAATCGTCCTCCAGGTACCACCGGCCATCTAGCCCGTCTTTTTCCTTCTCGAAGAAAATAGAAAAATGCCCTCGCGATATGGACACGTCGACTTCCGGATTGCCGGTTACCTGGGGAATGGGTCTCCTTTTGTGCAACATGGATCATGAAGTGAATGTCATGAAGTGAATGTTGGTTCGACTACTCTCGCATAGACTATTCCCGCATGGAGTGATAAGTACGTACCAAGAAGAGGCCCAGCCTGGAAAACTAAAGTTTTTCATACCAATTTCACGGTCGCCTTGTTATTTGGCACCCCTCCCCTGCCCACCACCGTTTTCTTCTTCGCGCCGGCTTTGCCCAATTCTATCAGCGGCGGCACCTGCGTTACTTGCGTGTCCTCCACCAGGGATACGAGCACCGCGCTATTTTTCCGCGCCAACACCGCGAACTCCGACCCATCCAGCGGCAGCGGCTTCAGCTTTCGGAGCCGTTCCATAAGCGGCGTGTTTTCGACTCCGTTGCCCAGACTCCGCGGCCAGTCCAGAAACTCGCGCAGGACTAGGTCGGCGCTCGCGATAATATCCGCCGAACAACCGTTCGCGCCGGACGAGAAAATGGTGTCGCTGACCAGCTCATTATCGAGCAGGTTGTCCTTCTTCGAGAACCAGTTGAGCAAACTGCGCCCCGTGATCCCCTTCTGCTTCACCTCGGGGGCGAGGCGGGCAACCGCCGCCTCCGGGTGGTCGAGGAATTGCTGCGCGAGCTGACCGCTGTCCTGGTCCTTCAGGGTGAAGTAGCGCTCCTGCGCCCGGGCCGCGCGCTCGCCGTGCTTCTCGAGCGTCTCGGCATAGACCTTGCGAAGCCGCTCGGCGCCATCCTGCCTCTGCGCCTCGGCCTGCTGCTGAGCTTCAAGCCGCGCCTTCTCCGCCTTGCACTGCCGCTCCAGCTTGGGCTTCAGCTCTTGCCTGTGCCCGATGGACGTGGTGGAGGTGATGAACTCGGCAAAAAAAAAACAAATGGGGAAAAGTCGAAACAAAATGCAAAACGGAGTAGGCTCCTGCACTTTCATAGACACCCTTTCATCGTCGAGAGTGATTGAGGAAACTGTTTCTCGGGGGTGGAGGAAAAGAAACGACCACTGCAGGCACATCGACATCATCAAGAGCGATAGTAGCAAATAAAATAAATTGCAGCAATATTACGTCAAGAACTCCCGCACTTTCCCTTCCGCCTCGTCGTCCACTGCTTTCATCACTTTCGACGCCCAGCTGGTGAAAACCTCCCCCGCTTTGCTCTTTATCGACCACTGGATCTTGAAGCCCACGCCGGTCTTCGCTTCTCTGACCAGACTCACCCGGACCGCCCACCCCTTGGCGGCGCCGTTCTTCACTTCCTCGCACTTCGTCCACGCGCACCCGGCCTTCAGCAGTTTTGCGTCCGTCATCAGCTCGTAGTGCTTGTCGGTGAGGTGCTTCACGAGGCCAGCGTACGAGGTGTACCCAACCTCGCGTGCGTGCTTGTCTTTGCAGCCGTCGACGGGACACCGGAACTTTTTTTGGCTCAGCAAGTCGCGCTCCTGCTGCGACAGATCCTCCTCCGCGACCACGAGCGCCGCGTTTGTCCCCCCTTCAGAACTCTTCCGCTTCATCTTATTCGCGCCGCGCTTCGCCGCGGGTTTCTTGCCAGGAGCGACCGCAGCCTTGGGCGCCTTCTTGCCGTTGCTACCGGCTGCGGCTACTTTAGAACTGGAGGCAGCGTTTGCATGCGCAGGCTCGCCGTCACCCTCGGGCTCAAGGCCATTCGCACCTTCGTCCCCGTTCTCACCAAAGAGCTCCTCGCCGAGGTCGGCATCGTCGAGTTCAAGGCGGTTGTCGCCGTTCTTTCTTCGGTTCTTCATTCTCGTCTTTGTTCCGCCCGAGCCCAGCGCGCTCGATCCAACTAGCCCACCCGCAATGTTCTCCTCGCCCCCATCTTCGTCTTCCCCCTCGGCTGGCAATAGGGGCTGTCGCTTGTTGCTGGTTTTGCTCGACCTTGCGCCCCCAAGCATCTCCATGTCGCCCTGTTCACCTGGCGCGTCCCCGCTCGCAAAATTCTGTGACGCTGCTGCTGCCGCTGCTGCAGCAGGATCTCCTTCTCCGCCGTGCTCAGCTTCGTCTGCTACTTCCATCTCAACGTCGACGTCGCCGGCAACCGCAGCCCCATCGTCGGCAAGTTCAGCGTCTTCGTCGTCCTCATGATTCGCGCCAAAGTGCTCGCCATCGACTTCCATCCTGTCGCAATCGAGAATTTCTGCATCCAGCCGCGTCGCAGGTGCAGCCTCGACTTCAATTTCGACATCACCTGGGCCTGGCGCGCTTGCGCGGTGGTCTACTACTTCTTCCCCTCCCGGGGCCGCTTCCATGCCGCTCTCTGCGCGTCCCGCATCGTCTTCCGGCTCTGCGACGGCAGCGTCCTCGCCTGCCGGATGTCCTTCAAGTAGAGACCCCTCGACTTTTGACTCGGCGGCCAAGCTCTCGTAGTCATTCATCATCGGGTCGGCAGCTGGCGTCGGGTGGAAGTTCGAGTCGTCGTCCGCGCTTGGGTGCGGCGGGCTCGGTTTCGGCACCGCGGGCGGTGCCAAGTCGAGGTGGAGGGAGCCACCGATAACCGGCTCCGCGTCTACGTCTTCGGCGCCGCTTTCGAGATCGATTACGACCGGCGCCGCGCGGTCCGCTTGAGGTTCTTCGTGCCCGCCGGAGCCACGGCTTGCGACGTTCAGCTCCACTCCCGCCGGCTGCGAGAAGTCCCGGCCAGGGCTCAGAACATCCGCCATTGCTGCACACTCGCCAGGAACGTCCTCGTCCGCGTTTTTCTCCACCTGGTTCTCGGTAGAGCCTCCGGTAGCGGGGACCGCGGCTCCGGCAGGTGAAATCATACTCACCA
Source organism: Amoebophrya sp. AT5.2 (assembly GCA_005223375.1). Taxonomy (NCBI): domain Eukaryota; class Dinophyceae; order Syndiniales; family Amoebophryaceae; genus Amoebophrya; species Amoebophrya sp. AT5.2. Next base: position 10,123 of record RXOD01004648.1, read on the forward strand.
ATCTTTCCGTAGAATTTGCGCAGCTGACGAAATCGCTACTGTGGTTTTTGCTTACGTTTGCCGCCCCTTCGTCTTGCGGCACCGGACCTTCCGCTCTCTCTACAAATGTTTCCGCGACTTGTCTCTTCTCCTCCACCTGCGAAAACAGCAGCAATTCCACCAGTCTCCGGTCCTCTATCGTCGTTTTCCCGTTCTTTTCCTTCTCCTTGCACTCCCTGTCCGCTGCCCACGCAGACCCCTCCTCCATTTTCGCCAGGGCGTCCGTCCATTCCAATTTCTCCCTCGAATGCCGTCCCTGGAAGAAGGCGTTCGGCTCAGTGTAGTTGCCCTCGCGGTCCATCGGACCCTTGAAGCAGCGAAACACGTCCTCCACCTTCTCCACCTTCTGCAGCCCGCGAAGGACTGTCGCCCAAGTCTTTTGCGGCTCAAAAACAAGTTTCTGCTGCCTCACGTCCTTCGCTGGATTGCGAGTTTCGTCGGGATCGACGTAGTTGATGAGAAGGATCCGGCTACGGCTTGTTTTCGCTGCCAGGGCGGAGCTCTGTTGGGGAACGACGCTGGCACCACTAACGGAGGAGCACACACGAACACCGGAACTGGAGCTGGACGGCGCTTGCTTACGGCTCTCGCTGGAAACCTGCTGCTCGGCCGATTTCGAATTCGTTTGAAGGGGGGCGTCGAGCTGCGAAGACGGGCGCGCAGCCTGCTGCGACGGGTGCGCCTCGTCAGACAACGCGGGTGGCATCTTTCCGACAGAATGGAGACTGAATGAATACTCTGGATCGGCTGGAGAGAACTAACAAGCGGAATAAAGATGATTTGAAATACCAATGGTAACTCACGAAACTAGCTACTCAGTTCTACATTCTTTGATACCGGCGTGTGCCGCTGCCTAGAGTTGTCCGTTGCTATGTACTATCGTCAAAGTAGAATGGGGTTGGCAGACATGCTCGGCTTTTTTCGGATTCCTGCTGTTCGTCGTGCGTGTCATGTGGTCGAAACGATGGTTATTGTCGTCGATAATACAAAAAAGCGCTCACAGATCGATAACTCCTCCGTCATCCTTCGCCAAGGCTTCGTCTCCAAAAGGGATCTCTATTTGTGATCGGTTGCGATCCGGCTTTTCTTCCACCAAGTCCGAACTCGCTTGTTCTTTCAGAAGAGCTCCTGCTCGCGCCGCGAAAGATGAGAAGTGTGACCAGATTGATTGTGTGCTTGCCAGGAATCGTTGACGACAGCGACATGCACATGCTCTTGGAGCTCGGCACAGTAACTTATAGCAGCGCCCACGCTGATGCGCGCAACAAACGTTATCTGGCCTTGGTGGGTCACCCGTGTGCAATGCACAAAAATCTTCCAGCACAGCGGTGTGACATCAGTGCATTTTCTCCTTCAACCTAAATTCTATCGCGCCCGAAACCTGTATCAACCTAATCACGACAAGGGCGGCGAGTGACGGTATTTGATATCTCCACCCGTCGCTGAAGACAATCTTCCACGCCGAGCAGGCAGCATTAAAATTTTATCCACTTTGCGCAGCAAAAACCAATAGATTTATAAAATGAAACAAAATCATCTAAAGTCCAGCACTCGACAACGTTCGTCGATTGATTTCCTTTTCATCCTCCAGACCCGCCTCACTTCGCCTCCACCTTCTCCTTGTTTTCCGTCGACGATCCGGAGCCCGACGTTGTGGTTGCCCCCTCATGATCCACATCCATGTTACTCGAGCCGGTCGTGCCCGCCAGCAACTCCTGCACTCGCTCCTGGGCGAACTGCCTCCACTCCTTCCTTTCCGCGTCGGCGAGTTTTTGTATCTCTGGCGGCAACACCGGACGCTCCTTCGCCGCCTTGCGCTGCGGGAGCTGCTGCGGTGGTGCGGAAGAACCTTGCACATTAGATGCATGTATTTTGTTCTTTTGCGATTTACGCCTCGATTTTCAAGCCTACTTTCTTCACCGAAATTTTGGCTTACTTGCAGCTAAGAAAGCTACCTTTTTCCTCCACGTGCCCGTCGGAATACGGGCAGAGGTCTGCTGGTGCAGCGCCGAGCATGTCCGCACGCTCCTTCTTCGAGCTACGCGTCTGCAGAGGCTCCTTCGGCAGCTGGCTCAGGTACTCAGCTTCGGCTAGCTCGGCGGCGGTCGAATTCATGCTCTGCCCCACGACTAGAACTATCCAAATCCTCTAGGAAACTGAAGATGAAATTGAAATCCATAATACATTCCCTCGCAATGCTTGCGGGGGGGGGTGCACGACTTGATTTGAAAGTGCCGACATCTTTCTTGACTAGTGAGTCTCTGTAGGGTCTTTACTTGTTGCAGCTTTGGCGATTGTTGCCGCGGTGTTAAGCCTCATACATTGTAGTTGCTGTGTTTGGACCGATCCGCTCAATTTGAACCGCCCTTCTCGTGTGCGAACAGCTTACTGAACACCTCCAACTACATCCTCGCAACACACATTTCTATCACAGATCGGAAGGTACATCTCCGTTATTTGATGCTTCACTGCAACACGACGCCGAGCCTGCCCGGCGCGCCAAGTCTGGCGCTACCAATGGAGGCAGCGCCGAATGCAGACGGTCTATTCGCAGAAGGCAGCTGGACCATAGGGGGGAAGGCCAGCGGCGCCATTTGGAAAATAGGTTTGCTCGGCTGAAAACTGATTGGGTGTGCCGGTGACCCGCTCGCGGTCACACTCGAAGGCGCTGTCGGCACTGTACTTGAAGCCAAACCCGATGCTGAAGAAGTGGCTGCAATGGTAGAAGCTGTCGCTACGGGTGATCTACTTCCCTCTGGTTTAGCAACTGGGACTGGCGCACGTCCCAGACTCCCCAGGTCGATGTCCATCCGCCTCTCGCCTCCGTTCGCGCTCCTCGCTGACGACGCGGATACTGCCCTTTCAACAGTTTGCTGGGCCTGCTGCGGAGGTTCGAAGTCGAAAATCGATGTCGTCGGGAAGAACGACGTTGGGAGCACAGAGGATCTCGTTCCCAGGGTGGCGCGCTCCGCCGGAATGTCCATAGACTCTTCTGCGGAAGACTGCTGTGGGGTGGTAGTTGTAGATATTGATGTACGTAACTTATTGGATTCGCGTTGCCCGTCGTCCTTTAACGTTGAACCTACGTAAAAAATCAGCCAGGCCGTCGTGAGCTCAACCTTCGTCGAGCTCGATATCGAGTCGAGTAAACTTACTAGACAGAGTCCCTACCTCGTCCATCGCAGACTCCGACTTTCGCGTTTCGCCGCCACGGCCGTCTTGCGGCGTCGCGCAGCCTCCATCTCCATGCTCTCCGCTACCTTCTTTCACAGCATCAGAATTCTGCGCGTTTCCGACCCAGGCGAAGAACTTCACCACACGATCCGCGATGCTATCGCTGCGATGATCAAACGCGGTGCCCCCACCAACTCCTGAAGCCTCTCTAATTTTCCGCACCTCCCCATCCGGGCCCCCCGCTGCTCGCGGGAAGAAGCGCAGCAGCCGCTCCCGCATCGCCGGCGGCAGGTCCTCAGGTAGGTGCTCCGGAATCCGCAGCGGCAGCAAGACCCCCGCCTTCTCCGGGCAGCAGTACGGCTGCGTGCAACTGAGTGCTGGCCGCTGATCCAGCGACGGAAGAATCCGCCCCCGCACCTCCGTCTCCATGATCACTTCCACCGTCCGCAGCAGCTCCGCGTGCGTCCCCCGACACGCCCCCGGCACGGTCTGCGGCTGCCCGAACACCTGGTTCTCCGCGCAGTACCGCTCCAGTGCCCTCACCAGGCAGTACGTGAACACGCCGTGCTCCCGCTGCACGTCCTCGAAGAACAGCTCGACGGCCGTTTGGCCCGGCTGCGAGGCGGCCAGCGAAAACACCATGGGTGCGGCGCGGCGTAGCGCCGCACTCGGCACGGAGGAACCCACGCTCCGCCCCGGGTTTTCGAAGCCGCAGAACTTTTCGTCGAAGGCGATCTCCAGCTTCTTCACGTACTTCTGCTTCACCTTCAGCTTTTCCCCATTTCGCAGAAGGTGGTCGTTGTACCAGACGCGGCTGTCGTGGAAAACCTCCTGCACGCGCTGCTCGGCGTAGCCCACCGGCACAAGGCCGCACAAAGCGGACTTCTGCGTCTTCGTTAGCCGCTTCGACGCAGAGGACGAGGCAGAGGAACCCGAGCCGCTGCCGCAGGAGGAGGCCCCGCAACTATAGTTTTGCAAGGTCTGGGGGCCGAAGCCGTTGTGTCCTTTGCGCGTGCCCTCACGATCGGTCGCATCACGGTCGAGCAGGCTGCCGCCCCCGTCGCAATCCAGAAACACGTGCACGTGCGCGCCGGGGCAGACGTTCGTGACGAGGTCGTGCACCTCGCTCAGCAGAATGCCGGCCTCCCGGAGGTCCGGGTCGGTGGCGAGCAGCGCCTCGTGCAGGCCCTCGTTCTCGAAGCCGGTCGCGTTGTCGATCTGGGCGCCAAAACCGCTGAAGAAGAACACCAGCACATCGTCCGGCTTGGCGTTCGCGACCAGCCAGCGCAGGTGCGTGAGGACGTTGGCGCGGGTGGGGACGGTCTCCGGGTCCGGATTCCAGGCGTTGCGCTTGGTTCCAGGGGCCCTCTTCACGTCGTGGTCGTGCAAAACGCGGATCTCCTGGAACCGAAACTTGTCCTTAAGAAGGCTGGCGAACCAGAACGCGTCCGCGCACGCGCCGGCGAGATGCTGGGTGCGCATGGGGTAGTTGCAGCCGACGCAAAGTGCGCGAGCGATGGACGGCGGGGCGCGGAGCTGCGTCATCGATTTGATGTTTGGCCTTTATTTATACAGAATGATCTTCTGACGCGGCCCGGCCGTTTTGCCGATGACCCCTCCCTCTATTCGACGGAAAAATGCTCACACTGGTACCCCGCCCTGAAAGGAAAAATCACCTGACGTCGACCCATGTTTCTCTCATAGGGCCGCTGGCGCAAAGCACAGAAGAACCCATCTGTTCCCATCTTCAGGGGAGTCCAGCGCTCCGCGCATTCGCTGTTCCTTTTGTGCTTCTGTTCTGAGCATGCTCAGGTGCAAAGCCGCATGAAGACGCCGAGCTTTCGAGCGCCCAACAAGAAAGGTCACTGCAAGTAAGTACGCGTGCTTCTCATCAGTTCGACGCTGATTCTGAGTGCCGATCCAGAAAGTTGGTGGGGCAAGAAAAAATGTTGTTTTTACGTGCCTCGAAAGGTAAGTTTGTCCAGGAGGCAAAGCAAGCGAAAAAAACATTGGCGCTCAGAGTTCTTCGTGGTCAGACCCAACACCGATTTCCATCCACTGGGTACCTCTACTCAAATCCCTACGAGATCTAATCTACCGCTCTTGAAGTAGATTGCAGCACTACTTCCTGAAGTCGTTTCTGCGAAGGTGGCCGCGCTTCGTTTGATACTTGGCCTAGATTATCTTTCTATCACGTACTTGACTACATTCACAATTGGTCGCTTGATGCTAGTACTTTGGGTACGCGCATAATGGAATACAGTTCGAGTTCCCGTGCTTTCCTACTAGCACACTCTCTGATTGGGGTTACTTGTTTCTAAATGCTACTCCCGGACGAACTAGAGAAAGAGAGTGCGGAGAAGACTTTCCACCTGCTGGGAGAACCGTAGACAGGCTTCGTCGTTTGTCGCTTTAGTACCACGTAATAATCACCTAATAATATATCACTCTGATAACCACTACCACCTAATAATCATGGATAAACAACATAACCACCTAATAAAACTTTTTTCAGACTACACGCGATAAATATAAAAGTAGAAAGAGGACTCATCACCTTCGTCATAGCGACGTTTATACGTCGAGAATTACCTCGTGCTTCTGTTGCAGAGTAGGAGTACGCTATTCTACCAGCACCACAGGAATGCATAAGTAGATGACGGGCAAAAGTAGTTCGACGGATGTTGTGGAAATCGCAAATATTGTATTGTTTGGATTTCAGGAGGTCGCTCAGACAGCGGCGGCGTTGTTTCACAATCAATCTGACTGCTCAGCAACGACGCAGGACTTCATTCTTCGAAAGCCGGGCAAGTACGTTGCTACTGCTTGCTGACCTAAGGACATCACCTTAGCCTTAGCCGAGCAAGGACCCTGATAAGTGCCGGCGGTTTTCCAATTCGGAAACCCCTGCAGCCGCACCCGGAGTGACGAGGAGATGGACGAGGGCCAGTCTATTACAAACTCAAGACAATTTTCAAAAGTAGCTTTGAGTTTGTTGCTCTCAGAAGCAGTAATATAACAGCGCAACTATAACCCCAAGATAGTTTTTTCGTATTTCAATAGTGCCCGAGTAAGTAAGCGCAGTGCGGTGCCGCAGTGACGTCGGCGCGGCGGAGCGGAGGCGAACTATTGGCACGCGACTGCTACAACTACGGACACGAAAGTCATCACTAGTTCGCGGAACGAAGCATCAGCATCAACGTCAAGTATAGTAGAGGACTTAATAGAACTACGGGTAGTATACGTAAAGTCAAAACTTCAGCAAGGCTGCTACCGCCGCTCTTTCTCCCTTCCCCCCACGCGTGGGCTCCTCATCCTTTCCCCCGGAGAAATGGCTGCCGTTCGACGTATGCTTTTAGGCCTTAGGCCCGGAAGGTACGCGCGTGCTGCACTTTGAGGGTGTAGCGCACGCGCTCGTCGAGCATCGGATTCGCGACCAGATCGCAGCAGATCCTTTCCCCTTCCGTCAAATTATGGTAGACGGGATAGCGCGCGCAGACCACCGATGGCAGGGAGGGAACCTCCGCGAGTTGACGCCGCGAAAGCGCCTCGTACTTCTCGTTCGTCAACTGTGCCGGAGAGAGGTAGTTAAGAGTTTCTAATTATGACCACGCTGCTTCCTCAATCTAATGCAAATCAAACTCCTGTCGCAAGCTCAACTTCTTCTCATCTACACCTCCCGGAGAGCGAGTTCATAGCTTGTTCACTCTCAGAGCACCCTTCGCCTTCACGTCAGTGATAGGCAAAAAAATTGAAGCGACCAAGCGCCAGCTATCTCCAGATTGGTACCTGCGTCATCTGCACGGTAAACGTAAACGCCGACACATCGGTGACCACGGCTAGGTAGTGCCGCGGCGCTGCGTCGACCGTCCTTTTCGGGACTTTGAACAAGAAGGGGAAGCGCTTCTTGAATTCCAGCACGGCCGTCTCGTCCTCGGCACACTTGTCGCCCTTGCTGTCCGCAGTGTGAGCATGGCCCACCTCCTTGCTCTCGCTCGCTTCCGCGATCGCGTCCGTCTCTTCGGTCGCGGCCTCAGCCTCTGGCAGCCCTTCGATCTTGTCGCGTAGCTCGTCGTACACGTTCGCCCTGGAGTGGGGATATTCGGATCTTAGCAAAACAAATTTTGTGGCGCGCACGCATTCGCCAAAGCCTCGCGCTATATATAGATCGTGCTGCATACCGTCCCCCTGCTGTTTCGTCAAAAAAATAGGGTCGCACATTTTAAACAGGAAAACTATACCAGACGGGCAGGCAGCAATTTTCGAGACTGTCGAACTGCTCCTCCTCCGTCACCTCCCCGGCCTTGATGCGTTCACTCGCGAACAAGTTCACGCAGTTGCGGCAGAACACCGACCAAATCCCGCTGCAGTGGTACGGCAGCAGGGACCGGCACACCGGATTGACGCAGTGCGACTCGGGTCGCGTCTGCGTCACCTGTGTTGAATTCGGAGTAAGGAGAGATACTTTGTGACGCGGTCGAAAAACCAAACGTTGGTAGAAAAACATAGACACGTCGTAGCTACTCGCGCCGTTTCCTCTCCGCGCGGGTACAGGCGGCGCGCGTTGGCGCGGATCTGGTTCTCCTGCTTCCGCATCGCCAGGAAGGCGCAAGCCTTCTCCTCCAGCTCCTTCGTCTTGGAGATCGCCATCGCCTTGTTTCCGGCCAGGGCCGCGTGGAAGTTGGCTGTCTTCATCTGCGCCACCGCGGCGCGGTGGTTCGCGGTAGGTTCGCGGAGGGGGTTGCTTTGCTCCGTGTGCTTCGTGGTTTTCAGCGGGCTCATGATCGCGTTAGTCCAGTTCGCGTTCTGGCGCTGGCTGAGACTCTGCGGCTGCCACTGGACGGACCGCTGCGAGGACGCTGGATGGTTGTTGTACCTGCGAGAGCAGTGTCGCGTTTTTCGCCGATCGGTTGGGTTTTAGCCGAGGCTGCTTGACACGATGACCAAAGAACAATGCTCTACTGCCTTATACCTGTCCGATGGCACCGATCAATTGTAAGGTAAAAAAATCGTATATGGTGAGAGCAAGTTAACGGAAGAAATCTCAAGGACCCGACGTCGACATCGGACCCAGACAAAAACATCAGGAAGTCCAAAGGTATCTTCAACGCACCCCTGCTTCTGGGCTGCGTGACCGTTGTAGTTGTTCCCAGAGTTGTGCACGGAGTTGAAGTTCACGCCCTTGCCATGTCCACCTTTACCGTTCCACGTCGGGTGGCGGTAGGAGTACTCTTGGAGTCCGCTTGCGAACTGCTGCCGGAAGGCGCCCTTTGTTCCCTTCGACGCAGCAAGTTGATGATGCTCATACTGCATGAAGTTGTAACAAAAGACTGCGAGCGGCCCCCGAAGGAAGTTGTACCTTTAAGAGCAAGAGTTAGACGGATTTTATGTGCCTCACACTCATCCTCGCCTGCGAAATACAGAAATATTTATTCATTTCTCAACAAAATCTACATCTAGCTCCGACGCCACAAGGTCGCAGAGAAGAATAATCTTCAAGAACTGCACTCCAATCTTCTAGAGCACGTTAGCAACGTCCACGCTGCATAATCTGTCATCTTTTCAGTCTCCGAGCGAGACTGTGACTGTGGCTGAGCAGTGGGTGCGGCAACTTACTATGTTTACGTTCACCAGCAAAGTCAGTGATCGAGCCGTACCCTTTTCCCCCTTTCGTGTTTCCCGCCTTGCCGCGATGCGGACTCCCGTTGCCGGAGGCTCCCCCGCACTTCTGCCCATTGTCGGTCAGCTGTTTGCGCGTGGTCTGTTGCTGTTTCACCACGGAACCGGGAGTGTACTTGAGCGGGGATTCCATCGACGCCGTCTGCTTCTCATCGTTTCTAGTCGGACTCTGCAGGAGGTTCGCTTGGTGCTGGGCCATCATGCCGGAAGAGCCGGTGCCCGCATCAAACTGCTCCACCGACGAAGAGGCGGCCTGGTGCTCGGTCGAAATGCCAAACACGCTGTAGGTGTGGTGCGGCGTTTGCACATCTTCAGCCGCGAAACCTGTGCACGACCAGTTGTACGACCATACGGAGGCATTGCAAATTAGTCTCGATCGATCCGGGACCGGCAAAACGCTTTCTAGGACTCGCCTGAGAGCACATCTCGAATCAATACTGATGCCCCCGTACGGAAAGATTTGGAAAACAAAGTGAAATCTACTGCTCGGCGTTTTTATATATTCATACCTTCTCCTCCGGCAGCAGCATTTTTACCGCCCTGCG
>RXOD01004649.1:0-19558 GCA_005223375.1 Amoebophrya sp. AT5.2
CGCTGCAGCTCCGCCAGCTGCAGCTCTGGTTCTGGAGCCGTCGCGGTCCGGCGAAGGAGCGTCATCGCGGCGAGTTCTCCAGTTCTGCGGTGGCTTCTTCATCTTCTGTTTCGGCAGTGCTTCCCGACCTCCATCTCCGTCTTCGTCATCTTCATCACCATCAGTCGAGTCGGTTGCTTCCCCTGATTCAGCGTTTGCTTCTGCGGCTTTCTGCTGTCGTTTCTTCGCGGCTTTGGCCTGCCGGGTTTTTTCAAAATTTTCGTCCGAAGGCTCTGGCCACGGCTCGGCGTCCAGTATGCACTGGATCACCGGGGCGTTGTTTGGGACTTCTATCGTCGCGGCGTAAAACTCGTGCTGCAAAGCCTCGTAGCGGTCGGTTGAATTCTGGCCGCCGCTTCCGATTTCGCTGCTGCATATGAACGGGAGACTTTTACTCTGCTCCATGTCCACTCTCATGTCCCCGTCCAAAATAGCAGCGGCAAACCGCGTCTGCGGCGCTTGCAGATTGAAAACTACAAGGGCGTAAGCCGTCTTCTCCTCGAACCGCGCCACCAATTTGAGTTTCGTGTTCCCAGCCTGTCCCCGACTCTGTCCTGCGTCTGCGTCAGCAGCCGGCTCTGCGCGGTCCCTTTGTTCGCCGAGTGCGGGTGTCCCTGGGTCCGCGTGTTGACGATCAACAGGAATTCCCAACACGGGGTCGATCTCGATCGCGGAATCGGAGAGACCCTCGCGCTCGCCCGCGCCCATACTAGCGCCCGAGAGTCCGGCAGCGGGTGCAGCTGCAAGAGCTCCTGCTCCCGTTCCGGCACTACAACTAGATTGCCCGGCTGCTTGTGTTCGGCGTCTCTTCGCATGCGGCGAGCCGGACGCTACAGCTTCATCTGCATTTCCATTTGCCCCACTGCTGCACCCGCCGGAAGTGTGCGGCTTCGAGTTTTTACCTCCGTCTCGGACGGCGCCGCGGCGTCGTCCACCTGTGCCTGTTTCTGCAGTCGTGCCGGAGGCTTGCGCCGCTTCGTGCTGGACACAGCGAAGTCTTTCGGCGTCGGTGCGAGCGCTGGACGCTCCTACGACGGGTGGGGGTTTGCCTCTGCCGTCGCGAGCTCGATCCGCAAGTCCAAACCTGCTGTTCGGTAAAAACATAATGGAGGCGGAGGTGGAAAGGAGATCGCGATTCGGTAGAGAAGCGGCGGCGCGATTCTGGGAGGCAGCGGCCTCGTCCGCAATCGAAACGCCAGGAGAAGCGCAGGCGGCGTCGTCGTCTGAAAACTTGGGCGGCACATGGTGGTGGGCAGTGCCTTGTTCTTGTACTTGTACTTCTTGTTCCGCTTCCATAATCCGCTCCCGCAGCCGCAACTTCATGACAACAAATTCCGGCGATCGTAGGGTGACATGTTCGTCGTCCTTCGCAGCGTCAGGCGGCGTGATGAAGCAAGAGTCGGGACATTGCCCCAATGTTGACCCCTGTTTGAGTTTGTAGGCTTCATCTGCATCGTTCTCCTTGTCGAGTCCAAGGGCTTCGTCTTTCCGCGAGTCATTCCGTTTTTGCTTGCCCTGCGCCTTGGAAACCGCAGTTGCTCCGAGCGCCTCCGCCTCCAGTATCTGGTTCACCAGGTTTTCCTCCGCTTCTGTTCTTGCTTCAGCAGCACGCTTTGAGAGCTTCTCTTCGGCTTTGCCGGCTTTTTTCTTACCGCCGGAAGAGGAAGACGAGACTGTTGCGGCCGCCTGTTGCGGGGCAGTGGTGGCCCCGCTTGAACTTGCTGCTGCGCCAGGTGCGGAAATGTTGGAGGCTGTTTTCGTGCTGGCCGCCAACCCCCGCGACGAGCTACTTGCATTCTGGGCCCTGTTGCTGTTGGGGTTGTTGACCAGCCATTCGTCGTTAAGCCGGGCGGATAAGCTTTCGTTCCCTGCGGCTGCTGGTGCTGATCCCAAGGCAGACGAAGAAGCCGGCCCGCCTTCGACGCGCCGACTTGCCGGCCCACTCCGTCCCGCGGCTCCACGATGCGCTTGCGGCTCAGCTGCTTCTCCTGCATTCGCTTTCGCTTGGCCTTTTTTATCTTTCTTCTGCGTCTTCGCCTGCCGCTGCGCCTCCTCCTCCTCCATCCGGGCTTTTAGGTGGCTCGCGATTGCCTGAGCACGTGCGAGCTGGTCTGCCTTCCTCTTCTTCTTCAGGCTTGGGCGGATGAGAACATAGTACTTGTTGAGCGACTTGAAAAGCTTCGGCTCGGCCTCGACGGCTGCGCAACTCAGCGTCATTTGATGCTGGGCTTTTCCGTAAGCCTCTGTCGGGGTATCGAGGATCCTGTAGCACTGTTGCGAAATCGCTGGCGCCAGCACATTCTGGCTGTACTTCATCTTCGTAGCCGCTGCCGCAGCTCGGGCGCCGAACCCGGACCCATGCGTCTCCTTCACGCCACGGCTCATGCGCATGAGTTCTTGCATGTAGAGCGAAGCACCCGTCTCGACGATGCGGCCGTAGTAGTTTGCTTCCCAGTTTACAGCGTCCGCAGCAGTGTTTTCCATAAAATCCAAAGCCTGCTCCGCGCGTAATTTCTTTTCGTCCTGGCGCTTTCGCACGACTGCGGTCCGCGCGTCTGCCTGAGTCTGCAAAGCCTCGATCTCGGCGTAGTCAAGTGGCGCGCCAGTTGCAAAATTGACGAGGCCGCCGAGGATAGTTTGATTGTTCTTTCGGTGCTGGTCGAGAGTACGAAACGCCCGCTTCACGGTCTGAACCATCTTGCTCAAACACTCCTGCATCTTATTGCTGAAGCGATTCAGGATGTTGCTGCGCCCCGTAAATGATGCGGCCGTCGTAGCTGCGGACAAGGTTTCAATCCCAATGCTGGTCGTGTACGCCGATTGGTCCGCCCGGCGCTTTGCGATTGCGTGTTTGCTTTCTACCCGGTACGTGGTCGTGGGCATTCTCAGGAGAAGCGCGGCAACAACATCCATAAACTGCACCTGCAACTTGCGCGACGATTTTCGTTTCAGCACGTTGTACAAACTCCGCGACGCAGCGTTGCCCGGGACGTTCTTCTTTCGCGTAGGCATCCCTTTGTTAAGGTAGTGCTTCACCCACTTCTTCTTCTGCCCCAACCGCTTGCACTTCACGTATGATCTCACCAGGCTTTCGTGCACCGGCACCTGAATGAACCTCTCCCGAATCTCGCCCGCGAAGCATAGTCCTCCGAACAGACCGCCTGCTCTCCCAAGCTTGGAGCAGCGATGTAGTTCATGCCGGTGCCCCACTACCGAGGGATCATAGACGCGCATCTCCTTGACCAGGGCACCGGTGGCCGCGTCAGCGCTTCGGATTATTGAGGAGTTTGTTGCAGCGCCTCGCGCGTCGTTCTCGACAATTTTGCCGTGCACCCTATCGCCGGCGACTTGTTGGATGCCCACGTAGTGGTTCAGTACCGAGAATGATCCTGTGATGAAGTTTGTTGAAGTTGATGATGACGGCGGGGCGGCTTGGCTGTAGGAGCAGTCACAAAGACACACACAGTCTGAATCTGGACAGCGAGAGCGTAGCAGTGCCAGTGAGTGTGAGTCTGAATCTTCTTGCTGCAGCTCTGGAACTCAGCTGGATCGATTCTATTTTTTCTTAAGTAGCTTCCGATCTACCTATGGCTATGACAACCTTCAAAACAGTTACAGCACCACTCTTTTCCTCCCATACCCAAGTGCTGCCGCCTGCGTGCAGCCCTCCAAATTGCGGCAGCAAGTCCACGTTCCATCCGGCGCCCGCATCCGCCAGCCTCAGCCTCCTCGCGCCTCTCCCTAGGGTGGTCCACCTTGTCAAGGAGACTTGCGGAATCGCTGTCAGAGCATCGTCGCGAACAAAAATGTCAGCAAGGCGCAGAGCAGGCGCAGGTTCCAAACCGCGATCGAATTCGTTTTTCACGGCTTCTGCGAAGCGGTTCTCGAAGGATCCCGGCGGCGAAAGTCGACCGATGAGGGCGATAGTGCTCTGCTGCTGTTCGTCGATCTGGGACAAGCGGTTCCTCCCATCCTGCCCAAGCCATGCCGCAAGTATGACTCTGCTGCGCATGCAAGCACTGATCTCTTTTCTTATTCTACACAAGTAGAAACTGTCCGACCACCCGCTGTTGCTGTTGAATATCCAGCTTTTCAGAAAAGAGTTCTTCGACGCAGTTGATACGGGGTGCACCGCGCAAGTAGTAGACCACATAATCGCTCCGTCGACTGCGTCGGGACTCCCGTGCGCGCCTGCTCCGCTTAATAATTCCTCCAGAAAGTACTGCGATACCGGCGCACTTCCGCCTCCATCGGTCGCCACCGATATCAATTGCGCGCCAGCTCCTCCCTTTTTGCGGAGATACGGCTCTACAAGTCGGTAGATGGCCCATCCCTGTGCCGCACTCTCCGTCAATTTCTTCTCCTCTCCATCTTTTTCTTTCCAACTGGTAATGCGCGCACTCAATGGCGCCCAGCGGCCCGAGTCGGCTGCCCGTGTAGACGCAGAGGAAGCGTTCTTCGAGTTCGTCTTCGTGGCTACGGACGCGGGGAACGCATCCTTGGCCTTGGGTTTCGTGGTCGGCATCGGGAAAGCGAAAGGGCCGTCGACGGAACCGAACCGCGTCGGAACTTGATTGCGAATTGAACTCGACGTCGATGCGGAGCTGCTGAAGACGAACGGCGCCTGTCCCTGTGCCTGCCCAGCCGCAGCGGAATTCGCGCGGGTGTCTGCCGATTGTATGAGAACGCCAGGAGTGTTCGTCTTCGTTCTCTGATCTGCAGCTGCTGCATCCTCCGACCCTGCTTCCGCTGCTCCGCGAACTGAAAAAATGGGCACACGGCCACAGAGGTTTCGGCTTTCGTTTGCGTCTCCAGCAGCTTGGTCTTGGTCTTGATCTTCTTCTCCAGCAACTTGGTCTTGGTCTTGATCTTCTTCTTGTGGCTCTGGGTGCCCGTCCAGTGCTGCTGCTGGCTCCTCAGCCTCACGCTCCTGCGCTTCCAGTAAGTCCCCCATTCTGCCGTCCTCGATCGCTGCCAGTGATGAGTTAAAATTTGGATCTTCGGATGCAGAAAATAGCGAAAAGTAAGGAGCCAGCCACTTCGTGCTGATCGCTTTTCTCCGTGAAGGTAGTCCGACCCGCCCAGCCTGCACGTGCCGCTGCCGCGCCTCTTCTGCGGACTCAAGATTCTTCCCGCTCGTGCCGTCGTATTCGACGAGTACCGCGATGCTGCCAGAGCTCTCGCGGACCTGATACGAAGCCGCGTCATGGACGAGTTCGTCGGCCCGCAACATCTCGAAGCGATCGAGGGGACAGTTCGCGTACCGGTAGTTCATGAAGGACGTGAGTTGGTCCTTTATCGTGGTGTACTGGTCGTATTCAAACTGCGTGCATTCGATGAACCGCTCCTGCGTAACGTCCCAGAAGGTTCTTCTTTCCTGCTCCTCGTCGGTCGCAGAAGTGGGTCTGCCGAAATACGTGTCGTAGAGCTCGCCTGCGGCCGCAGCCGCACCAGCATCAACGCTGGATGGTAAGCGAAAGCCTCGCATGGCGGCTCCATTTTGTCGGCCGCGTATTGTTCCTGTGTCGGTATGAAGGCCGGGAATCATTGCCGCGGCCTCCACACCTGCATCGTGATTGTTGTGCTGTGCCCGGCGTGAGCGTGAGCGTGGCGCTCTGTCTGCCGCCCCGACCGCAGCCGCACTAGAACTCGAAGCCGAAGATCCATTAGTGCCGGAATTGTTCTGCCGCCCGGTCGCTGACGCTGACGAGTTGTTCAAATTGTTCCGGACAGGACGCGTCTTGAAAGTGAGACCGCAAGGATCATGCTCGCCGTGAAAAGTCGGCTGCTCCTTTTTCTGAAAGGGCATGGCGTTTCCGACGGACGCCAGCAGGGCCAGCTGCTGCTGCTCGGCTCCCTCTACCGTTCCTTTCTGCGTAATGGTGCTCCGACCTGGTCCTGTGCGCGATACTGGGGCGCTGACGTGCTCTGATCCCGACGACGCTCACATCGGTCCTCCGCGCCCGCTGCTTCCGCAAGAAAAAAACTGCTTGTGCCTGTCCTCGTCTGAAATAACCGGAGGCGACGTCAACCGCCGAGGTGGAGGACCCTCGTTCATCATAATACGCGGGAAGCCTATACCTATCTTCATCCGGATCCGGCTTTCCGGTGAGTTCGTTTCTGATTGTGATTTTGTTTCGCCTGTCAGTGTCAGCTTCTACTAAAAGCGTGAGCTTAAAAATAATTATAATATTCCACACATGAAGTTGAAGCGGTCTGGAGCAAGCAGTAGCAACATTAAAAGTAACAACCGGAAACACATAGAAAAACATAGACGAAGCGGGCAACGCGACAAGAAACCGCTGGTGATGCATAGGGTTAAGCGAGTTGATGAAAGTTTTTTTTTTGGTAATAGGTATAGTTCGCTTCGGTTCGGCGGTCGGCGTGCCCGCGCGTTGCAGTATTACTATTAGTATTATCCCTCGCGCTATCCCTATCGACCTCGACGCCTCACCTCGTCCAATTGACGCAAACGCCACTCGTCAATGTCTCGGGAATGATTCTCAAGCTGTTCTTCTTCTTGCTGAGTAGACCGACCAGCCATTGTGGACGTCAACGCCATGTACAAAATGGAGAACGAAAAGCCACTCATTGCCATTGCCGTCTCGATCTTCCTCGAATTTCGGCGCTCGTCACAGCTTTCCACCTTTCGCCTTCCAAGCGCATTTGAATGTGCAAAAGTAACGCCTTACTCTTACTCTACTGGAGCTTGTGCTTAGTCGTAGTCCACTTCGACGCAATGTCAAGAATAGCAGAGCTTCTCAGCACGGTGCACGCCACTCCTGGACATGCACATGATGATTGCACATCTGCTTCTGCGCCCCAGCTTTACATGGCGGCCCGGTTGCGGAAACGGATGAAGATGATCCAGATGATCCGTCCCGCATAGTGCTACCAGTCTTACTTGTTACTTCGTCTCAAACTGATTCCCAAATCCGTGAGCGAGATTCAGAGTCACTAGTACTACCATATCTAGACAATAGCGGGAGCATATGGAGTTCCATGCTCTGGCCCGAAATACTCGGCGAACGCTTACTCTTCCACTGCTCGCGCAGCTCTGAATCGGTTTCCATATCCATTGCAATTCAAAACTCAAAGCCTATACTCTAATTCTAAACGCTTCGCCGGGCCGCAGTCTCAAAGTCAAAGTCAGAATCTTTGCGGGCTATGTGATGACTGACGAGGCAGGTGCGTACTTCGTTCTCTTTAGTTGCAATGGCCCGCCATATACATATTGCTATTGGAATTGGGACTATGCTATCGTCAAGTCGATGCGTATGAATATCAACCGGAAGCGATGGCTTGGCGTTGCATCTGCTGCGAAAGACCTGCGGTCTGCGTCCTCCCTTCCCAAAGAACCATCTGCCAGGTGAGACCTGCGGTCCACGTCCACGTCCTCCCTTCCTGGTTTGCCCGCCACGGAAGAAAAAATCGGCGCTCGCCATCTGCTGGCGAATCAACTGCGGAGTCTTCATGTCTGTGGCCCAAGCGTATCCGTGTGCGTGTTCGTGGGCCCGGGTTTGAAAGTCGAAGTCGTGGCGTGCGTACCTCCATAGGATTTGAGTTAAGATCGTCGCTCCCGCGGACGACAGTCTTTGGCTTTCAACTCATTCGAAACAGAAAATGGAAACCCAATAACTACTCCTCGTTTTCATTACCGAGTGTAAATCTAAACTATATGAATATCAATAGCAGATAGCTTGACAGATGGTATGACCTGGGCGCTGCCGCCGGACTGACTGATCGCGAAGGTGTTCACGTGGACATTTTCATCAGCTCTCAATCTGTTGGCATCGAGAGGCACTTCCGTTCACCATCGTCGGAGAAGACCACGCTGGGGCTGCGAAGCGCTGCGCTCCCAAGTACCTGGAACTTGCTCAGAAAGTTGATTGTTTGAATGCATTTTTCGGTAGCAATAAAAAAGCCCTAGAAGTGGGCATCAATCGAGGGCGGCTGAAGAAGTGAAGCAAAAAAAGTGATCCAAAAAAGTGGACCAAAAAGTGATGCAAACAGTGATGTAAAGTATTCAAGGTTCCAGCTCCCCCTAATGTCTGACGTAGCTCGTTGTGAAAGTAAACCGTAACTCATCATACAACAAGCGAAAAAAAGAAAACAATGCCTGAAATTCAAGGTCACCTTCACTAATTTTTGCGAAACAACGTATGGGTATGCCTCGATCTTGTATCACTTCAGTTGACCGGGTCTCGTCTCTCGCCCCGGATGCGCACCGCCAATTGCAGGTCCTGTCATTTTGAGTTGTCGTGACGTGAGGGTGAGGGTGTGTATGAGGCATTTTTTACGACGTTTAAAAAGAGTATAAGTCATCAGCAGCACCTTCTTCATGATCGTGACGCGGCGTGCGTGGATGGCGCAGAGGTTTGTGTCTTCAAAGAGGCCCACCAGGTGCGCCTCGGCGGCCTCCTGCAGCGCCAGCAGCGCCTGGCTCTGAAACCGGAACCCCTCCGCGCGGTCGTCGCCCGACAAGACCTGCGAGCAGACGTTTCTTCCACCTGCACCTTTTGCTTTTGCAGACTCTCGTTTCATACAACAGAGTAGGAGTACGAGTACAATCAACATGTTGTAGAAGAGCCTCAGACTATCGAGGATATCGATATTTCTACCTCTCGCACCAGTCTTTGAAACGGCAGCTTTCTGAGCAGCAGTTCCGTGCTCTTCTGATACTTCTTGATTTCGCGCAGCGCGGCCTGACCCGGCTTCGTTACCCTTTTCTTCACCGCAAGGTTGTTCGCAGCACCAAACCCAAAGCCTGGACCTTTCTTTGACTTTGAGGTCAGGCCGAAGTCGCCAGCGCCTGCGGCGGTCGTTCCCTTGCTCCAACGAATCGCACCTCCGGCGCTCGTGGAAGAGGTAGCCTTGCTGGCGTTGCTGTCCTTGCTGGCCTGCCGGCTATCCTGCTTCTCACCCTTGTGCCGCGCCATTTTGATTGAAAATGCGCGAAATCACAGGACTCCTTGTTCAACTTCCAATCAATGGATTGCTGGCCCTGGCACCAAGTATAAATAATCTTTGCTCACGACTACATCGTTCAACGGTTGAGAAGAATCAGAATGGCTGCTTTATCTTTCACTTTCACGTAGCCGTACTAGCCCCCACTTCGTCCACCTCGCCTCGCGCTCCGTCTCCCTCTCGTCTTTACATTTTGTCTTTGACAGTACTCTCGCTCGGCCAGAAGAAAAAAGTGCTACAGTCCTTCTCAAGGACCGGTTCAAATTCGCTGTCGTGTCTTATCCTCTATTGCCAATGAATCGAGTACGAGCACCAGTGCAAGAGAGTAACTTTGATCTTGGTTCTTAACTTCATCTGGTGTTGACGAGCTTCAGGAGATTGTTACAGATACAGAGCAGCTGCAGCTACTGCTGGGCATCCGCATCCCTAGGACAAGATTGATGCAGCAATAGAATCAATTCATCATAATCGTTCTGACAAATCAACTGGAACTGGGGTGGTCGCAGTTTTTCTTTTTGATGCTTCTCGCAACAACTGCTCGTGGTTTAGGTTCACCAAACTGGTTTTCATCGGAGAAAGCTCGCCGAGGGGGAGTGGACGAGCGGGCTGCAGACGAAGAACGTCCTCGCTCGCGACATTGTACAGGGGATCGAGCGTGTCAGAACTTCCAGAACTTCCGCGGCGTCCGCAACTTCAAGTAGACGCCGTCTCAAGCACCCAGCGTGTTGCCTTTTCCTTGGAACGGCTGGAATGACGCCGAGGATTGGCCGCTTCCTTCCCCTTGAAACGTCGGCAGCGTTCCATACAGCGGCGCTCCACCGCTGGACCCTGGTGGAATTGGATTGCGTTGTTTCACAACAACTATCATCTACGAAATAAAAAAAGTAAACGAAATGATCGAAAACGAACCATAAAACTACTGGTTTCATCCTTCCACCTTCATCTGGTTGCTCTACACATTGAATTCGAAGCGGTGGAGAGGAGATGAAACGCAATCTATAATCATCATCATGTTCTTTCACAGCTCCAGCACCGCGGCCGCGCAACACTTCTCCCGAAGTAGAACTATCTAGAACAAGCATCTTCAATCTTATTAATTTAATACTGTCTCCGCCCCCACCGTATGCGCTTCCACCTCCGCCCCCGTCTCCGCCGGCCGAACTTTCTTGGTACACTTGGTACACGAGGTAGCTCACGGTGAGCATCGACACCATGCCTACCATAAGTATTGCGGAAACCAGGTTTCCGTCGATCCCGTTGGCCGCCGAGAACACGTGTACACCGGGCGGCATGTGTACGCAGCGATCGATGAACTGTACCACTTCCAGAATGCCGTTGATGATGCAAATGATGCCCCAAGACATTAGGCACTGAACGTCCACGGATTGGTCGCGGAGACAATAGTAACCGCAGAATGCGATGAGGCCGGTCATGAAGCCGTGCATTATCTCCAGAAGCATGAACATCTGGGCGGGTTTTTCGGGTCGGACTTTTTGGAAGATAGGATTTCCGATCGACTTTAAGAAAGAAGTTCAAGAAGATCAAGTTGTCGTGCCCGGCCATAATAGAGGTACCTGCACTGCTGATGAGAGCGCGATTGCGGTGGCGAGGCCGAAGAAGATGTTTCGGTAGCCCATTGCCTTCGGGCTCGGGTACGCCGCAACGGCGATACTCGGAAGTGGTATTACCATTATTCCAGCGCGTTGAGGACTGTGCTCCGCGGTCTTTTGTCCGGTTTGATCTTGATGCTACGTTGTCGATGTGTGTTGCTGTTGTCGACCTCGACGTGGCAGTGTTAGGACCTCCACTTACCTATCCAAATCCCACCGGACGGTGACGGCCCTGGACGGCGTCGGCGGATTGTCGTGGTGCCTGGTGTGCTGCTTCGCAATCGCAAACTCAGGTGAACCAACTGCAACTTCTGCACCGGAAGCCGGGGGGCGCACGGAGGATTACTAACTGCTTCGCAGTGGTTGTGATTGTGATGTCCGGGTGCGCATTCTTTCAAATAAAAACGCTTTCGTTTCGTTTTGGTTTCCGTAATTCATTGCAGGTGGATCAGAGCAATGGAAACAACCAAGCAATGCCTTTTCATTCATCAGGATCAGCGTGTACAACAAAACAAAGTTGCAGGCACAGAGCATTCATTTTGGTCACCGCGACGATGGTTCAGCTTGAAGCTCAGCCGGGCTGATGAGACTCCGAGTATCACGAGCGAGTCGCGGGAAAACCGATTTCAACGAACTCGCCTGAGCAAAACTACTCACCGAGTAGCAATTCATCAAGTGCAACTCTTTCCAGCGAGCTCGCTCAAATGAAATCTCTCCTTCTACTTGCTCACTCCCTCGCTCTCGCATTCGCCCTGCTGCTTGCGAATAGGAGAAGATACTGCTTCTGCTCCTTGCGTCGGAAAGAACACGACACATCTTGACCTTGGTGATGGTGTGTCACTCTGGCCCTGACCCTCCTCCATCAACAGAAAGACACTTTCCGTTTCAGCTTCGTCGCCGTTGCATTTCATCGAACGAGTCGCATGTAACTTGCTGTTCACCTTTAATTCGAGTTTCGTCAAAACTAAAACATCAAGAATACGTACCACGTGCTCATAATTCATTTTCCCGTGCGTATTCTCAGAGTCAAAAACTGTGGAAACGATAAGTTTACTTCAGCTGTTGGTAGCAGAACGAGAGAGAGAGAAGTGAAGGTCCGCGAAGGTTCTCGATGAGGCCGCGTTCGTTTTGCCAGATTATCGCTCCTGCCGTCGAAAGCATCTTAGGCGTAAGTGCCTGCGCTATCCTCGCAGTTAGAAGATACTTATTCTTATACTTCTTGTGTACTCCCTCTCACAGTCACATCAAAATCAATGCTATTCTTTCACGGAATAAACGCGTACGCGACACTTGGAATGGAAGTCTCGTCGTGTAGGTGTACTGAAGTACAACTAGTGACGTTCCTTCGCTCAGTCGTAATTGACTGAGTAGATTCAGCAACGAGACGAAGGCGAACCACGCCTCGAAGATATAGCGTTCACTTCGTTATGGTGACGTTCTCTTTCTTCTATGCAGCGTCCACATACGTTCTTTCAGTATATGCGTTGTCATGGGTTCGTCGGAGAGAACGAAGAGATGAAATCAGCACACGCACACCTAGATGAAGTGTGGCTAAAAAACCACTCAAGTAAACTACTTTGCTTTCTTACATGGTTGAATGATCAGAATCGAATTTAACAAGTGAAAGTCAACATAAATATGGGTGTGGCAACTATTGTAACTAACAGAAGCGCGCCTGAAACATAAGCGCCACGACGGCAGCTACAGCCACTGCACGTCGTCCACTTCCTCGAAGGTCAAATCTCCTGCATTGATTCCCTAGCCGGTTGCTTTCGTAGTTTTTCCACCGGCGCTTCTCGGTTACAGTGGCATGTCTACCCCGGCGTGGGCGTGGCCTGCGAATCCGATCATGGCATCTGCGGGCCGCCCTGCGCTTCCGACGTCACGACCGGGCTTCTCAACCGGATCCGGATTGCTCGTAGGAGTAAGTACTTAGAACGATGGTAGTGGGCCCGCTGTCGTCTGCCAGCGCTGTCACTGCTCATCTGGAACCTCCACATCAGTTGTTCGGTTGAAAAAACGGAGACACTCCCCCAATCGCGCGCACGTGGACGCCCGCCGAGGCGGGGTGGCGTCACGCGACCACCGCCGAGATTGTCCTCCCGCCGCCCGCGCAGCGGTATTGCTACCAGCACCTTCTGCTGGATCTTCCGCATTGTTCTTCATCCGCTGCGGAGGTGAATCTTTGGTTTCAACAAAAAACCGTTTTTCGAACTGGTCCACGAACATCCCGAGGAGAACGCGGTAGAGCCGCGTGGAAGTTCTTTTCAGCTGCCGCTCCATTGCTCGCTCCTCTCCTGGGTCGCCCCTATACCCCCGCGGCACACCCATGAAGCGGCCGCCCACCTGTTCAAGGGAAGTCTCCACGCGCCGCAACTCCGCGAAAACCTCCTGCCGGCGACGCTGCTCGCTGGGACGAAGATGCTGTTGTTCTTGATGTTGTTGACGCGGTGGGGCTGTGGCTTGGACCGTCAACGCAGGAGGTGAAAGTGGCTGTTTTGGTGCGGCTTTGGAAAAACCCGGCCAGCGGTCAGCCATCCACCCAGCGGAGGCACGGTCGTTGGGATCGCGCCGCAGCGCCGCATCCAGGACGTTCCCTACTGCTGCGTATTCAGCTTCGTCCACGCCATCCGTCGCCGTGAGAAGCGCGCTACGGAGCGGCTCGAGAAATTTCTGTTGAACGTAATTCTTATTCTTTTCGCGTGGCGACGTGGCGATCTGTCTCGCCCAGTGCTTCGCCGAGCTGTCATCGCTCGGAAGTATCCTGCGAAATTTTCCCCACATGTGCGTGGTAAAAATTGTCTGCGTCGTCTCCGTTTCTGCGTCCTCGTCCTCGTCCACATGGCGCTGGAACCCAGCCCGATCACTCCCCCTTCTCTGGCGCTCGTCAAGCTGCTCCGGAAACAGTGCAAACAAGATGTCCAGGAAGACCAGCGCGATGCTCCACGAATCGATCGTGCTCGTCAGGTGCGGAGGCGCATCCGGACAGTGCGTGGTGCGCACCTCCGGAGCGCGATAGGGAGCCGTCTGGACCATGCACAACCCGGAGAGGGGAATGGTGAATGAAGGTGCGATTGCTTCATGCATTATTTGCCTTGCCGGCGCGGCGGGTTCCGTTTCTCGCGTTTCACTTTCATCTGGCGCCGCGGAGGCACTGTCGAGCTCTGGTGCAGGGGAGCTTTGCTGAAGCTGGCTGAGGCTGTGGCTTTGTGTGGCTAGCGCTAGCAGTGACTCAGTCAAGTGGTTTACCTGACGGGAGGCCGCAGAAGCAGAACGCGAGTACGGTGACGCAATACGCGGAACCATTCCCCGCGGGGCTGCGTAGTAGCGGGAGGCAGATGTTGACGATGCGCCCGCTCCCGTTCCACCAGAAGCTAAAGCAGACAACCATAGGCCGCTGTTCCTGCTATTCATTCCAGCATTGCTGTTATTTCCTCGGCGTGTCATCATGTGCTCGTACTCGTCGTCGAACGGGTCAAAATCGCGACCACGCGCAAGACCTGGACCGCCTTCCCGGCGGCCCCCTTCCCGATTCGTCGTCGCCACCGTCTCACGCCGAGGACGACGCTGCAAATACGACTTCAAAAAGCTCGCAAAGGGTGAAGATGAAGGTGGGGGCGCAGGAGGAGCTGCTGCTCCGTCTGCGAGAGGTCGAGCTACGTCCGCAGCAGCCGCGCGGCCACTCTGACGGTCGTTTGTCGCGCACGGACGCGAAGGGCCGCAGGGGCAGGCCGCTGGGTATAACATCTGCTGTTCGAGGTTCACTTGCGCAATACCAAGGTCCGCAATCACCAGCTGCATCCGCAAGAGCTCAGGAACGTCCTGGGGGAGTGAGGGTGGAGGTGAAGCGATCGCACGCCCGGCGCTTGTTGGGCCAGGGGTACTGTCACCGCCAGACCCAGCAGTAGAAGCGCTGCCACTTCTTCTTTTTCGCTTTAATAGGATGTTCGCTGGCTTCAGGTCACGGTGCACAACACCATTCTTGTGCAAGTGCATGATCCCTGCGATGATGTCTCGCCCAAACTGCAGAAACGCCTGCCACTTTTGCTTCAGCGTCAGTCCCTGTGTGTAGTACTGCGAGTCGAGAAGGAGCGACTTCAGGTCGCGCTCTTCCTCGTTGAGGAAAACATCCACGCTCACCGCACCTCTGGGCAGGGTCCACGCGTGGAGGCGTATCCCGTGAAACTCAAGCAGGTTTCTGTGCGGAGGCAGAAAACGCAGGAGTGCGGCTTCGCGGACGTTTCGCAGCACGTCGCTAAGCGAGTCGGCCGTCTTCATCAGCTGGCGCGATTCCGCACTGTTCTGGCCGCTGACGCTGAGATAAAACAAATGCATGGGAATCGGCCACCGCTTCACGGCAAAGGTTTCCACGTAGACTATCGGGCTCCTGACGCCAACCGCCACAGACCAGACGGTGCCAAAGGCACCGAAGCCGAGCTCGTGCACGAGGACATCGGGACGATTCTCTTTTTCGATTGTCGCGCTGACGGAACCCATCGCCCAGGATTTTGCGGTTCGCTTCGCCGTGACCTCCGCGTCCGTTAGGAGCGGGAGCACACAAGCAGACTTCGCTTTCTCGAGCAGGTGGGTCGAAATCATGCCGGAATAGGGGTCTCCTGCCTCTTTCGGGCGACCGACCTCGACGTCCGCCGGTGGTCCCCCTGCTGCTGCGACGTCCACCGGGGGTGCCAACACGCTCGCCAAGCTGACTTTGTGCTGTTGTGGAGCCGCCACAGCCTCCACCTCGGGAAGCGCCGGTACGCAGCGAAACTTGCAGTAGCGTTCCTCTTCTTTCGATTCGGAGCTCGGACTCTGCTGCTGCAGGGGCCACGTCAATAAAGGTTGTGGTGCTTTTGGTCCGCATGTGCCGTCGCGCCCTACTGTGCACTTCCGGTAGCAGGGGTCTCGTTGGAGGTAGTCTACGAATGCAGGCACGGAAGATGGAGAAGCCGGCGCAGGCGAAAAGGTAACCCCAGCCGTGGTCGTAGAAGCTGCTTCTGTACTAGTGGAATTATGATCTTTGACCACCTTCATTTGTGTTTGCGACACGACCTCGCCATGGTCTTGTTTGTGCGAGCTGCCCTTTCGCTCGAGCACGGAGGCTCTTCCTCTGCCGCCCGTGTTCTCTTCTTCAAATAAAACCCTATCTGCGTCTTCCTGAACTCCGTCCGCTGCCACAACATCTTCGTCAGACCTGGTTACTGGTTCTGCTTCTGGCCGGTGTTTTTTCAGTTCTTTCCTGTCCTTCAAACTGAGCACCGCGAGGTCCGAGGGATCGAGCAGTGTCGACGATATGAGCGCTGGCGTCGTAGTGCTGCCGGAAGAAAGAAAAGATGACGCCACTCCTGCATGCAATTCATCGAACTGAGACTGACCTCCACGGTAATCGAAAAGCGCGTCGGACGACGACGACTGGGCACGGGATATCAGTCCGCCCGTTGCGGTACTTGCAGCCGAAAGACCAGACGCGGCGCGGGGAAGAATGGCGGATGTCGCGTGGAGTGTGTTGCACTCCTCAAAACCCTTTGTCCCCTGGCTACTAGCAGCGGCGAAAAAGTTCAGGTAAACGTCGAAGAGCAAGATCGAGGCACACCAGAGACGCCTTTTTGGTTTCCCCTTTGTTGCCTCCATTTTTCGGTTTTGCTCCGCTTGTTGTATCCAGCAGTGTGCGCCAGTTATCTCGAAAAAGAATTAGAACGTAAATGGACGATCTTCCAAATTCAATGGATGCGTCTTACTACAACGTCCACTTGTTCCAGCAATTCGTCTCTGGCTACTAACTTGTCCTCGATCTCCATTGAGTTCGCGCCGAGCAGTATTAACTTGGTGCTTGAACTTGAAGTGTAGTGCTGCTTTGGACCACCAAACTGTGCGTGAGTGCTACATCGTTGCGTTTCCGATGTTTTTTTTTGAGGGGTAAACTCGTCGTCAACGGTTTTGACTTTGCGTTACTAACTTACCCTTACGACAGAGACAGTATCACTATGTGATACTTACATCGAGGACGCCTGAGTAATGCAGAGCCGGCCGTGAGCACGCGACGAAGGATCCATAGCTCTTTCACTTTGTTGTTCCGCTGAACCAACGTGAACGCTACGATCGGCGCCAGAATTCGACATTCTTGGACGGTGAACTTCGCGTTCGCGGACTGGGACAGTATTTGACAACGAGAACGATTATCGTAGTTCTGGATCTGGTTCTGCTAGTGTCCTGTACTGTGGTGAGGGTGGCGGTGGCCACATCATGCAGCAGATGAACATACTTACATGAATCCTCGTTTGTGGTGCGGGTTCTGAAAGCAACATCAACATGCCTCGATTTTCATACGATCTCGTTGATGAATCAAGTGATTCTGTCCTCTGTCTCTTTTGTTGTACCAGTGGCAGTGGCCAGCGGCCCGGAAGCCAATGCCAGTGGAAAGCAATCGATTTTACTTTCGTTTAGCCTTTGGTGCCGCTACTTTCTTACTGAGTGCTCCGGTCAACAGCTGCGCCGCTGCGGCGCCTCTTGGTTTTGCTGCCCCCGCTCCGTCTCCCCCTCCAGCACTACTTTTAGGATTAGAAGCGCTCGCCAACGGACCCGCTGCCGCTGGCTGCGATTGCGATTGCGGAGCACTATCTGCTCGCACGTCGTCTATGTCTTTCTCCACAAACGAATTTACGGTGCTGTCCTTCGACGTCTTTCCTCCCGCTGTCCCCGGGCGGCTTTCTCCGTCGGAGGAGCTGCTGGAGGAGCTCGAGGATGAGCCACTTGACGAGGAGTTGTGAAACGCCGGGGGAAACACGCTAACCGTCTTGGTCTTGCCTTCTGGTGCCTCCGGCTCCTGCAGCTCTTTGTTTTTGCTTGCCGCAGTATGGTCTCCTGCCTCGTCGCTATCGCTGCCCGCACCCTTCGCGCCCCCGGTGCCGTCGGCTCCCAGCATATTTCCGAAGAACTCCGCGTCCTCATCGCTCGTGTTCGGCTTTTCCTTTTCCACCCACTCGTCCAGCCCCATGCTCGCAGCAAACTCGTTCGTCACGTCAGCTGGCGGCTTCTCCATCTTTTTCACGGCCCACGACGAGAAATCGCCCATGTTCTGCTCCAGCCGCAGAATCTTCTTCTCCTGCGCGTGCTCCTCGTTTGCAATGCCAAACCAGAGCAGCGGGACCTCAAAGTGCTCATTGATCACCTCAATGAACTTCAGCACCTCCTGCGGGTTGACTGTGAGGTCCTCGTTTTCACACACTTTCTCCGCCACTGCGATCAGTTTCCGCGAGAAGGGCCGCTGCGCCGGCTCTGCGGGGCTGATGAAGCCCCTTGTTTTGTTTTGTTGCACGTGCTCGTGCAGTTTTCTGCAGAACTGATCGATCCGCTGCTGCAGGCTCCACAGCCGCGCCGCCTTCTCGCTCTCGAGATCGTCCACCCGCTCGTGGTACAGAATGTCGAAGACGAACACCAGCAGCTCTTCCGCCCACGGCTCCATGATGAACTCCACCTTTTCCAGTTGGAACCGGTACTGCTCGACGGTTAGCCGCGCCCGCCACTGCTGCTCGGTCTGCATCTTCTCCTTGCCCTGGTACGGGGGCGGCTTGTCGGCGAAAACCTCGATCTGGTCGGGGTCTTCCGGCGCCTTGCTGCCCTCGTCGGCGAGTGCTTGTTGGATCAGCTCCTTCGTCCGCCGCAGACTCAGCTGCCCGTTGATGATCACGTTCGCAAAGTCGAACTGCATCGGCGGGGGCGGCTCCACCCCCAGCAGTCCTCGGCGCTGGAAACTCAAGGCGCAGCCGGCGCGGCGGTTCCATTCGTCAAAGCCCTTGTCCTTGGAGCTGCCGGCCGCCCCCTGCTCGGCCCCCGCGGGACGCTGGCCCTCGAGCTCGGGAAAGGAAATGTCAAACAGCCGTGCCTTCAACCGATCGGACTTAGACCCGGGAGGGCCACCAGCCTTCTTCTTCGGCGGCATCGCAAGAAACTTTAGTACATACGGGAAATGATCAAGAAAAAGGCACTGCTGACTGAGGGGAGAAAAGGAAAAAAGGTCATCACGACGACGACCAAGTCTGATGTTGTGGTCCTGATTCTGTTTATATATTGGGAAGCGAAACCGAAAGTGAGAATGAGATACAAGATTAAGACGACTTCAACTTCATGTTGTTCGGGTTCGTCGTCGGGTTGGGGAAATCAATAGTCGAAAAGTAATCTTAATATACGAAAACTCAACTAACAGAAGTCGGAAGCACAAGCAATGCGAAGGAAGAAGGTCACCGGACATCGAGACTCCACGACCAGCACGGACTTGATGAAACACGACGGAAACAAACGGATTGCTCTTGCTCAGAGAGAGAGAGTAGGCACAGAGTGATTCCGACCGTAGTGGGCATCTTGCTCAGCTGGAAAAGAGCGGAATTGTACTCACGAGATCCAGATCGATGGATCAAAATCAATCACGGCCGTACTAGACGAAAAAGTCAGCGTCAGGGTGAGCACCGTCGGCGTTCGAAAAGTCATTAAAGATGAGATCACGCAATAGAAGAAGAACACTTCTTTATCTCAAGTAATCACGACAGCATCCCCATCCCTTGGCTGAGCCTTGTCGCGAACGCGGCGCTCCTATGTACTTCAGAGAAAGAGGCTTAGACATCAAAAAGTGGCACGCTTGTTCTGCAGGAGACGAGGGGTTCTGATTTAAGTACGTTAATATCTTCTCAAATCACCTTGACCTTGAGTGAGTAGGATCAACAGGGGAAACAATAACTCAGTCTCGGACTTCCTTCGTAACTATGGCACTTCAACAAAAAATCTTCAATGCATATATAATGTCGGCAATCGATCCTCGCCGACAGGAGATGATGAAGAACCTAAAATTACAAGTCAGAATGAATCTTCTATACATCATGATCATCTTCTTCGTAGTCGACCTCGAGCTCGACATTCGTCCGGGTGCTCTGCTACGTACTAGTGCTTTT
>RXOD01004650.1:0-19556 GCA_005223375.1 Amoebophrya sp. AT5.2
GGTCGGTTTGCTCGGTCATGATATTTATATTAAAGTAGCCAGCAGGTTGCGGCTGGAGCATTTTTCTTTTATAATTCTTCCCCATCATCCACTTCTACATCTACTACTCCAGGCTTGTACTCCGTCTTCCGACGCTCCGCTCGGGTACACTTGCGAGTCCTCGCGCCTTCGCCGGCTCAACTTCCGGCAACTTTTCGCGCGATCGGCCTCCAAGTCTCCCCAGAAAAGCCGCCGCAGCCTCGAGTCCGCTGTCAGCAACCTGCAGTCCACGTGGGAATCCGGAGGCGCGGTCCCCGTCACCCGGCCGCTCGTGCCCAAGGCCGCGTCTCCGCCCAAGAACGAGCAGTGCACTGTGTGGCAGAAGTCCCAGAACATCCGCACGGAGGTGACTCTGACCGTGAAATGCCCGGTCGGCGACGATCCAGCGCTGCCGCTCGGAGCGTGTCAGGACATGCTGTCCGTTCTCGACACCAAGCACCGGTACAACGACTGGCTCGACCTCGAGGACTGGACACGCGCAAACTGCATTGCCCTGCACGTGAACGCAACCGCGGAACCAACCGAGGAACAACTCCTCAGCAACTGCCCCTCGCAGAGTACTCACCACGTGCTATTAGCAAACCATATTTTTTTATAAGCAAACTTTTTTATAAGCCAACTAAACAATACCAAAAGTTTGGACTTGGAGCTGATCCGATGCAGTCGTATGTTTATGCCCGCGAAACAAGCTGCGTCCTCGTCAGCAGTGAAACCCTGATAACAAGCACTCAAGGCTGAAGGCAGCCGCACCGATGGCGAAAAACAAGAATCGAAGCAACCTCCAGGTGCGATGAAGTCTTCGTGGAATGCGCTGCATTCCGAGTGCCGACTGGGGGAGCTCGGACTGGCGGACTGGGATGGTTCCGGCACCGAAATGGAGGTGGTGATCTCCGATGCGGGCGTGGAGACGGTGGACGACATCTACCGGCCGCTGGTCTGCGGCAGCGGCATCTGCCGCGCGATGATCCTGAAGTATTCCAAACTGTACAACACTTGCCGCAACTCCGCTCCCGGGGCGCTGGGGAAGCTGGCCAGGCGGGCGAAAGCGCTGAAGAACTTCGCAATGGCGTGCTCGAACCCCAGCGGCGAAGCGGTGATCCGCCAGCAGATCCAGATCGAAGGGTTGTTGGACGAGCTGAGCCAAGTCGAGCTGCAGCAGGCAGAAAAGTTCCTGCGGGGAAAAATCCTGGAAACAGTGGGATCGTCGATGACGGACCCAAACCAACTGCTGGTAAGGTTTGATGATCCATTTGATATGTGACGTCAAGAGATGTTGAAGTACTTAGCGAGCCCTAGCTGCGAATAAAATGGAAAATAAAAGGGCGTCGATTGCAATAGCGACCGTATGTAATGAGCAGGGGGCTCAGAGTCGGATGCGTCACGTCGGCGCAGCATCGCGAGGGCAGGGGCAGGGGCATTTGCAGTTAGTATCCACCTTCCTTCCACTTCTGCTTCACTTGGACATCGTCGCAGTATGTCAGTGTCTTTTCAAGAGCACGCAGCTGCACTCGCACAAATCAAACACTCTTACCTCCAGGTGCTTGCCCGTCCGTCGCTGGACAGCCTGAACTCGGTGAACTCGCGAGTAACCATCCCCGCGCCAGAGTTTTCCCCGACGCTCCTCCCGTCCGATCGGGTCGGGCGGCTCGCGAAGCCGTGCGCGGGGCTCTGCCCCGTGGCCACGCAGCCGGGACCGGACCCGGAGGCAAGCAGCGACCCCTCCGCACACATGTTCATTACGTTCAATCACCCGATCAAGCCGGGACCCTGCTTCACGGGAGAATACGAGTACTAAATCTTAATCTGTTGATACTTTTTATTGAGCGTGAGCATAAGCATATGCCTACCGCCTATTATATTTGAGTTTCAGATTAAGATTCCTCATACCTTTAGTTTTGGTGCCAAAGCCAAAGTCTGTCTTCAGAGGCTTTCTTCTCATGCCCCGTCGTCGCACTTCTAGTTTCATGCTTTTCCAGTCAGGATTCAAATCCACCTCATTTCGTCACAAAAAAACGCCAACAGTATCTTCGGAGCTGCGCCGTGCATGGTTTCGCTTACTCCTGCCGTCCTGCCCAGCGAAAAGAATACTTTTGAGTTGACCAAGATTGACGCAGAACTAATCTTTTCGGGGGAAACGCTGGCGGTGAAACCGAAGACACAGCTTGCGCCGTTCACGAACTACACGGTGTTAGTGACCGCGGGCCTGGCCGCCAGCGCCAGCTCCGACGTGGTGCTGGACAAAGACTACGTCTACTGGTTCCAGACGGGCGCGCCGCGAGGCAGCCTCGTCAAGGTTTCGATCGCATTGGGTTGCTACGATGCAAGCGAGTGCGAGACGATCGCCCCCGAAATGAAGGCGTTTGCAGATACGCCGGTACAACTGCTAAATCCTTGTGCTTGTGAGATGAAGCCGTTTCTCATGTAGCATTTTTGTACCGCTAGCCGGAGAGATTGCACTTGCAGTCGCGTAGTAAGTACTTAAAGTAATTCTCTTTCTCGCCCACTTCGCATGAGCATCATGACAATCAATTACGACAATCTATCAACAACAGATGAGCACTCTGATCGATCCTCTCGCCGAGCACATTCAAGAGTTCCGCGCAACTGTGACTCCGCTGCAGCTTGCCGGGCTTGCGCGCGAAATTGAGATCAAGACCCGCAACGCTTTGCTCATTGCGCAAGGGCTTCCGCCGGTCGATGACGACGCCACCACGCCCTCTCCGCAGCTTGGCGACGTCGCAACCGGTGCCCCGCTCGTTATTACAACTACCACCACCACGACGGTGTGGAGTCTCTTCGGCGGCGGCGCCTCCGACGCTACGGGGGTGTCTGCGGACGCGGATGCCGCTCCTGGAAGCAGTGGCTACTTCCGGAGGATGCGAAGACTGGCGGTGGATATGAGCGACAACGTGAAGCATATGACAGAGACGGGGCCATCGCCATTTGGTGAGTAGCTATAGTGGTTAACCATGAAATTTTTTGGGGGTCCTCGGGGTCCCTTTGCTGGTCCTCAGAAGAGGTCGGGAGTATGTAGGAGCAGCGGCGGCTCTCCGCGGTCGGCTAGCCTGGCACCCTTGCATCTTATAGCTAACAGGATCAAGAAGAAACAACGCAACTCCAGTAGGTGCCTGATTTTACCGTTACCGCCCTGCTTTCAGGCTCTCGCTCCATGCATTCTACTAGCTACCGGGTTTCCATGATGACCCGTAGTTCCCTCTCCCTCCTAGTGGCCGCCCGTACTCTACTTACTCTTGTTGCCTCTACAATCCCCACAAAGGGGCACGGGCATCTCTGAAACCGTCCCAGACCCCTTCGCACCGGGCTGGACGCAGTCGCCACCCACGTGGGGGCCATTGCCTTCTACTTACTCTTACCCGTTGCTCTCTACTTACCACCTGGCCCCTTCACAAAGGGGATGCTGATGAACCAAGAGACGCATGTCGAAAGAATCCCGCGCATGAATGATCGCGGGGACCTGCGACGCGGTCTGGTGGAGAATTTGGCAGAGCAGGACGGCAGGAAAGCGTCGCTGGCAGAAAAGATCAGAAGACTAGAGGTAGAGTTCCGTGGCAATGTTCATGCTGGTGAGCAAGATGAAGATGATGTTGAACTTGAAAATGATGCACGTAATAGTTGCTGCGCGATGGCGATCTTCTTCTGCGCCTTCATATACATAGCAGTTGGACGTAGTGAACTACACGACGATCCTGGACGTGCGAGCGCGCCTTCATGAGCAAGCGCAACACTAGGACGAGCGCTGCTTCAACATGTTGCCGCAGTCTGAGTTTCTCATTCCGCAGAGCGGCCAACATCGGTAACGGTAATGGTAACGTAACTAAGGTAGTGCTTTCGTAGAGGTCCTTGTGCACCATCGGTGAAGCGGTGCAGTCTCTGCGGCGTTAGGTGGTGCATGATAGATTGTAGCGAAGATGAGACCTCAAACCCAAATTGGACCAAACAGGAGCACCGCGGGTCCCTCGGCGCCGATTGGCACGCCCGGCGGCTCCATCCTTCCGCCGCGACCCACAGCTACCCAACAAAAAGAAGTCTCCAGGTTGTCGTCGGCGGCTCCGGCGGGTCCACCACTCCGTCCGCTTCCGGCGGGGAGCCCGTTATTGAGGTCCGAGGCGAACAGCTCGCGCACTGGATCCCGCCGAACACGTGGATGTTTTACGCCCGCCTGGTTCCCTTCGTCTGTCTCCTAGCTGTGATCGCCATGGCGTACAACGGCAACGCGGTCCAGTACTGGATTCACGATGCGTGCGTCGCGAACGGTGGCTACGTGTTAGCCAACCAGGACGTGCCCGCCAACCTTGCCAAGCAGGAGTACTGTTCGTTTCTGACGGCAGACTTGCACTCGCTGTCGCGCCTCCTCCCGCCCCGGATTCTGTGGCCGCTGATGACGGGGACGGTGATTCTACTGAGCGGGTTCATAGGCTACGTGCTGTGCAGCATGACAGGGGGGACGACTATGCTGGGACCAGGTGGTAAGTGGCTAAGTGGTAGAGCGAAGTTTTTTTTTGGGGGGGCTCCTTGTTGGTGTCGCCTTCGGTGGTCCCAAGAAGAGGGCTGCACTACCTAGGAGCTAAGGCGGCTTTGCGCGGTCGGCAGCAGCCCCGACACCCTTACACCCTACAGGTAACAATGACCTCTGCCACTCTAGAAGGCGCCTTCTTTTATCCTGCTTTCACTTTCAGGCTCTAGCCCAAGTAGATGAAGTAGCATCGTCCTAGCTCCTGGCTTTACATGATGAATTTCCTTCCCTTCTCAGACTCAGTCACTGCCCTGACGCCCCTCCTGCAAACAATGCGGCATCTCTGAAACCGCCCCCGACCCCTTCGCGCCGGGTAGACTTCAGAGCGCCTTGGCGCTCGCTACTTAAGGCAATCCGCCACCCAAGTGGGGGCCCACTACAAAGTACTTAACAGTTGCCCACTCTCCATCGCTGGTCCCGACATAATGACCAGCGGGATCATTGGGGGCTCCATGACCAGTCTGGCGAGCGCGTGCGTGTGGGCGAGCTTTAGCGTCGGCATCTCGACCTGGGTATCGCCGACCACAATACCGTTCTTCTTGTTCCACATGCGCCCGTTTAAGACGGGTGGCCGACTATCGCTGCCAGCGTACGGGGGCTTCTTAAGGCCAAGGACAGGCAAGACCACGTGGACCCCAAGTGGCCCGTTCAACGCGAAAAGTGCGGCTGTTGGGGGAGGACATGGCGCGAGCGCCAGCTCACACGGGCCGGCGACGGGATCGCCGCTGTAGAATTTCTTCTTTCAACGTTCAAATGAAATTGATTTTTCGACGTCAAGGATAGAAAAAGTCGCAATGTAAACGCCGACCTATTCTGATTTTTTCCCTCAACTACTGGCGAAAGGATTTCGTCGTCATCATCATCATCATCATCAGAGTCAAAGCGATTTCACTACGTGATCTTCATCCAGGAATCCGTCCGAGCCGCTCCTCACCCCGTCGCAGAAAGACGCATTCGCAATCGAGAACAGCAAGCATCACGGCTCCCACCAGGACATTCCTGGCGCGCATGCCGTGGGGTACTGGCACGCGCAACAGGAGGTTTCCATGTACGAAGACGAAGAACACACGGTCGTCCGCATTCCGAAAGCCCCCGGTGCGGGGAAGATGCACCCAACACGGATGCAGGATCCCTTTTTATGATTGGGCCAGCTGGTACGTTCTTGTCGAAATGGCAGAGAGAGATCTTAATCTGCTCGCGGCGCTTTTTCTTTGGAAAGCTTGCTTGCGAGTTTCTTTTGGAAGGCGAAGGGATGAAAAGGAACTCTAGAATGTAGCGATTACAATCGCGCTCGCGCGGCAGTATCTTCCTCTTTCCTTCGCTGGGGGCTTAGGCATTGCAGGTTCGTTTGGGCTCGCCGTCCCATTACCATGTTCTCTTGGTCTTTTTCCGACTGTACCCCTCCCACCGTTGTGAAAATAAAAGAATGCTCTAATCGGGGGCATGGACGACATCGATCATTCCTACCTAGATAGCCAACCGCCTTGCGCTTCCCCCGTGCCCAAGTGCGTTTCAGAGCCACGTCGTCTTACCGCACCCCTGACTGCCATCGGTACCAGCCTGTCTCGGTTCATACTTTTTGCCGGCAACGGGCTCCGCGGAGAACGCTCGTTGCCGGCAAAAAGTATGAACGGACCGACCATGGCACCACGTGGCGCTGGGGGTAGCAGTCACCTCGTGCTCTGAAACGCACTTCGCAATGGCGGAAGCGCCGGGCGGTTGGGTCCAGACCGGATGGTCTTACCGCCTACCTGACGGCGCCATGGGTACTTACCACTACCAGCCGGTTTTTTCATACTTTTTGCCGGCAACAAGTTCCGCGGAGAACGCGTGGCTGCTGAGTGTGCTGTGCGTCCTGCTCAGCATGGTGCTGATCCCGTTGAACGGAATCCACCTGTACGAGGGCCAGTTTTTCTGCATCATGATCGCGACGGCGGCCGCGGTGGCAATAACCTTCTTCGCGAAAGGATGTACTTTTATACTTTACGTTTACTCGTCATTCCAGTTCCTACTATACTTATTCGGGTCATCCATTTCAAGTTCAAGCTTGTTTTTCGACTTGGTGCTGAGACGGATGTAGCTGAACAAGGAACCTTTGTGATTGTGTTCGTGCTTCATACATTGTCTTCAAAGAAGCAAAATTCAAATAGCAACCGCAGGCGACGGTGGACCTTTCACCGATCCGCGCATTTGTAACCCACCGAAAAACTTTTGAAGCCCATGATGGAATCTCCTGGAGTCAATTTTCGCTGCAATACAAAATCAAAAAGGATTAGGTCCTATACATAGGATGTGGTCTACTGCCGTGTGTACGAGGACGCTGGCGACCCCAGCTTAATGTGTGTAAATTTCTCACACCAGTTACCGACGCGCTTTTGAAGACGCATTGCAAGAAAGCGGTGCAGCACGATGGAGCGCACGCCACGGCGATGGGATCCGTAGCAGGCGGTAAGAAGTACCAAGTGCTCGCGACGAGCATGGCCCATTCGCCACAGAAGTAGGCAATGAAGAACATCAACTCATCGTGACGACGAGGCCGCTGTGGAGACGACGTAGTTGAGGACATACGAGTAAAGACGATTACGGATAGTGATGGACGGTGCGGATGCGTTCTTCGACGAATGAACCCGGTATACGCAGATTTGTATGAGTGGCGGTGGCGGAGCTACGTCGCTTTCAACTTTGGGGTTGGCGGTGCAGGTTGGGATCGGCTAGTCGTTTGTTCTCGTTTGTAATTGATTCCACATCTTCCAGCTCCAGGTAAAGACTTCGTGCTTTCGTGCTCAAGCTCAATCCCAGCAGCAGGAGCAGCACGGTGCGAGGAAAAGATCAAAGATATGGATATCTATGCATGGCACATGACGTAGACAAGAATGCAAGCACCAATTTTTCGCGGTGCGCTAAACTTATGGCAGTGACTTGCTTTTATCGGGCTCCAGATTGCAGTGCGTACTCATTCAGAAAAGAATCGTGAATGAACACCGTGGGTTGATCACACAAGCTGGCGCGGGTCAGTGTTGTGCCAAAAAGTGCTGCACATGCAGCAAGCAAAAGCATTGTAAGCATCACAAGCACGCTCGTGGTGTGCTTCCGCAGCTGCAGAAGCGCAGAGAGTCACCTTTTTCGCAGCAAAGAGTAGGTGGACGGTCCGCCGCGAGCACTGCGGCAAGCGATGTTCTCTACTCGTCCTCACAACCGCTTCCCGACGTAGTAGTTGCGCTCGCTTTTACTTGATCTTGCATTCACTTCACATGCGTACGACGTCGCAATGAATAAAGAGTTCAGTGTCACATTTTCATCCGCGTCGAAGAAAGATCCAGTTCAATTAATTTGCAACCCTATTGACGTGTATGTAGGAGGCACAGACGCATCGGCTGCAGCATCGGTCGTCCATCGGGATAGTTTCAGCCAGGCGGCCTCGGATTTTAGGGTAGAAGTAGGCGTACTTCTGAGAAGATGCGGCGTGTTGTGCAAACGGGATTGTTGGCCACCGCGGCCACGGCGGAGTCCGGGCCGAACCCGATTCGCCGAGTGGTGACCCTCCTGCAGGAAATGGCCACCGAGATCGAAACGGAAGTGGAGAAGGAGGCGAAGGCCTTCGAGAAGTTCCAGTGCTACTGCAAAAAGAACGACGGCGCGCTCGATGCCAAGACCAAGGAGGCGGCGGCGCTGATTAAGAAGACCAAGGCGGAGGTGGAGGGGCTCACGGGCCAGAAGAAGCAGCTTGCGGAGGAGCTGAAAAAGCACAGGAAGGACCGGGCCGACGCAAAGGCAAACCTGGAAGCCGCGACGAAGAAGCGCACGGAAGAAAAGACGCAGTTCGACGAAGCGACCAAAGAGCAGAGAAAGACCCTGGAGGACCTGGACAAGGCCATCTCGGCTCTGGAGAAAGGAATGGGAAAGAGCTTCCTGCAGACGGGAGCCGCCAGCTACCTGCGCAACGTACTTCGGAGCCTCTTTCTCTCATGTACGATGTAGTTGTTCGGTTCCCGGTATAAATTGAATTTGATGGTGTGAACAAAGCTTCTGAGCAGAACCAGGTATGTCTCGCCCGCAAGACGCTGTCCGTACTACATGATACTGCTTTCTTCCCGTCGCTCGTTGGTCTGAACATCGATAGATAACTTAGTTAGAACATTACCGAGGAACAAGCAAAGTAGGCAATGACGTACTATAAACAAAATATTAATATCTTATCAGGTCATCGACTCCAACTCCGCCGCCCTCTCCATGCTCGACGTCTCTGACCAGGAGATGGTTGCCTCCTTCCTCCAGTCCGGCAAGGACTACGCCCCGGCCTCTGGGGAGATCGTTGGGATTCTGAAGATGATGAAAGATAACTTCGACGAGTCCCTCGGCGGCATTCTCGGTGAGGAGGAGAAGGCTGTTGCCTCGTACAAGCAGATGAAGACCACGCTCACGGAGCTCATCAAGGCTTCCGGCGCCGCCATCGAGAAGAAGCAGGAGCTGAAGGGCGAAGTTGCCGTGAAGATCGTGGAGGGAAAGAACATGGTTTCCACGACCGAAAAGCAGATGGGCGACGACATGAAGACTGCGGCCGCCCTGAAAGAGGCATGCGGCGGCAAGGGCGACGAGTTCAAGACCCGGCAGGCAGACGCCGCCGCCGAGGTGGAGGCCATCAACCAGGCGATCGGCGTGTTGAACAACGACGACGCGCTCGACCTGTTCAAGAAGACCGACACCAAGGCGCTCGCGCAGACGTCGCTCCTGCAGGTGGCTGCCTCGAAGAACGCTCCGCTCGCGAAGGCCGTCGACGAGCTCGCGTCGCTGTCCAAGAACGCCTCCCCGGCGGTCGCCCTGCTGGCGGTCACTGCGAAGCAGGCGCTGAAGACCGGCGTGGACTTCTCGAAAGTGATGAAGATGATTGACGACATGATCGTGCTCCTCAAAAAGGAAGCTGACGACGACATCACCGCGCGCGACACGTGCAACGAGTCCTTCCGCGAATCCGAGGCCGAGAAGAAGGATACCGACCACGCCATCAAGAGTACTATTTCTCCATTCTTGTGGCTTCTTGACCTTGTTTTCCTTCGATCACGGTTGGCATTTTTGATACCGTACTCGTTATCACAGCTTGCAGCTGAAGTACGCCAACAGCTACACTTACAGTTGTACGAGGCGTAGAGCCTCCATATCATCACGACGCGACCTCCTTCACCGCAATTGGTAAATCACGCTTGTCAGGCCTTGGTTCCAAGATTGACGAGCTCGCTGGCGTGGTTGAGGCTCAGGCCGCCATCATGGAGAAGTCCGCCACCGACATTGCTACGGCCAAGGAGTCCATGGCCCAGGCCACGGAGCAGCGCAAGACCGATAACGCCGACTTCATCACGGCCGTGGACCTGAACAACCAGGCCGTCGCGCTCATTGGCAAGGCCAAGAACAAGTTGAACAGCTTCTACAACCCGCAGCTGGTCCCGAAGGAGAAGGCTCCGGAACTCTCGAAGGAGGAGGAGATCGAGGCTGGCTTCCATGAGGTATTCTACTTTTATCAATACAGTACCTACCCTCACGCACTCGCGTGTGGACCGAGGAGATCGGCACTGTGATATTGTGTGCGTCCGTACTGATTTACATTTAGATTAATTAACAGGAACTCGAACTGGAACTCGTCATGCACTTGCTTTCATCACGCATTCGTAAAGACAAGTTTCCATACGCACACACACAGGCCCTGATCCAGAAGCACGTGCAGGGTTTCGTGCAGCAAATGCCGGAGGGCATGCCGGAGACCTGGGGCGCGGGCGAACGCAAGACCAAGGGCGGCAAGGGCGCCTCCGTCATGGCCCTGATGGACATGCTGGCCGGCGACATAAACAAGGACACCGACGCCCTGGAGCACGACGAGACCGTCGCCCAGAAGGACTACGAAACGCTGTCGGAGGACTTGGCGGAACAAGTGGTAAAATGTGTGTGATATGTCTTTAGCCGCTTTAGCTTTTCTCACGACGGATGAGTACGGTAGATGTGCCTCCTCGTCTTTTTACCAAGTTTGGAACGGCTGACAAACCAGGCCGAGTCTGAGAAGGCTCTGAACGACGCCACTGCGTCCAAGGCTGCCGCTGAGGAGGAGAAGCAGACCGCCGAATCCACTCTGTCGATGAAGGAGGAGGAACTCGCCGACGTGAACCAGACCATCGCGGACCTCCACGCGAAGTGCGACTTCATCATCAAGGCCTTCGAGGAGCGCAAGGCGGCTCGCGAGAACGAGATCGCGGGCCTGGGTAAGGCCAAGGCCGTGCTTGCCGGGGCCAAGTTCGACTAAGTGTATTCGAGGAATAAAACTGATTATTCTGTGGCCCTGCGACGGTGACTGAGAGTACTCCTCTACCGTTCTTGATATTACGAAAGCACAGGTCGAGCATCTTGTATAGGTACATAATTTAGATTTTTTTCTGGTGTATCATCACATGAAGTTTAGTGTTTTCCTCACGATCGTCCTGCGTTTCACTCGACACAGATATTTACGTATTGACAGGTCAGCAACAGAAAATTTGTGCGGGGCTGATGCGGCGCGGCTCGAAGCTCATCTGAGCGCGTCAAGCCACCAGCGCAAAATTTTCGCACTGTATTATTATCTTTTCTGCAGAATAGGCTGTTAGTTGTTCTCATCTTTTCCAATAATGCGAAGATTTTTTTCCCTGATTGTATCTACTGGTTGTGACAGAAAAATGAGTACTGCGCGGGCGAAGTGAAAGGAGAAAAAGAACGGTACAAAGGTGGAACACGAAACCGAAAAGTGGCACTACTGCTCCTGCGCGCCCGTCGTCCACGTGCCCAGCGGACGTCTTCTGCGGTATCTTGTTCGGACACCAGAACTCCGGGTCAGCACGGTTTATTTGACGAAGCTAGCAGGAGCTCGCCGTGATGTTCGATCGAATGTTCCTACTGTCGTGGATTTCTCGGAGCCCTTAAGATGCGCGACTCGGGGTCCTTAGATTTAGAGAAGTATTCGTACTGGTACAGCAGGTCGTCGTGTCAAAGTCTTTTATTGTTCTTCTTCTTACTTTCGGATATCGATTTCGCGATCAGACGTGTGCTGCGTTCCATGCTCTGATCTATGAGTCAGATGGATACCTTCGTGCATCAGTGGCAAAATCGTAATCGGTATTTTTTTACCGTGCGTACACGATAACGCATGCTGGAACACGGACACGCGGCTTCTGATACAACACTTACTCTCTGATATAGCTCAAGAAACTGGAAGTCGAAAAATTTTTACATCACCAGACGCGAAAACTAGCAAACTTGCATGCGAAAAATATATTGTACAAGCACAATGACAATTCATTGAGATTGAGTTAGCTAACGACACACAATTGTCTCGAAATGACTACCCCGGAGGGGCTTTCCGTCGTGATTCCGACGTACAACGAGGTGGATAATGTTGTGCCACTGTGCGAAAGACTCTTCGCTGCGCTCCGGAAGGACCTCCCGAACATGCCAAGTGAACTGCTCCTCGTTGACGACGAGTCCGAGGTCTTTCTGTTTCTTCCGTCTAAGCCAGACATTTAATACACTGAAGTTTAACTTTAATCTTGATTGTGTAACACCTGCTTAGCGAAGATGTACGTGTAGCTGTAGTCGGGGTCCAAAGTGGCGGCTGCAGGAGGCTACACCAGGTACCCCTTACACCTGAGAGGCTAGTGTGGGCCGGGTCGTTGTCGTTCGGTCCTGTTTCTCCACGTTGTTGCGGCAGCGCGGACCACGCCCCAGGTACTCGCCTAGGCTCTTGCTGATGCCAGTAAATTATATGGCGCCGGTTCGGCGACGGCGGCAGCGGTTTGCCATTGTCTAGTATGCCTCGTGGGGCAACGGCGAGTGCGTGCGCGTGTTACTTAAGTACTTAATCTGTTGGTTTCTTTGTATGACGTGACGCTGGTGGGAGCCGGAGCTGCGGAACCATCACCACGCCCCAGCGCTAGGAAGATGGATTATAATCGCCGAACCTGAGTGAACTGCTCCTCGTTGACGACGAGTATGGCTTCGACGAGCTTCACGACTTACTTAATTTGCAACTACTTCTTAAAATCTGGCGTGGGTTCTACTGGGGGCGTGAGGGGTTGCAAGGATTTGCAGAGAGGCCTAGACGTCTGGGGGCGGGGGGCGAACACTGCTCGCAGGGGCGGTGAGGCTGACGAAGTCGCGGTGAATCGGAGGGCAAGCACGGGAGGAGCAGTTCTGCGACGCGACGACATCAACCTGATTTCTTTTCTGGATGTAATCATCTCACTGCGAATTTCTCTTATGCTTACTCACGTTCTCAAACTTACATTCTGGGTGGCACAGTAAATCATCACTGTCATCAAATTAATAGGGCTCCGACGAAACGGAAAGACTGGTGAAGGATTTGGCGAGCAAAGGATATCCGGTGAGAATACACAGGAGATATCGGTCGGAGGGACGGGGTCTGTCAAGCGCGGTGATTCTCGGATTCAAAAACGCAAGATACGACGTTCTGCTATGTACGTCTGATTCACTTTGTTCTGCTCCATCTATTCTTGATGAGGTTTTTTGATGTTCGACCACCTCACTCAGGAAAAAAAATCCTTACAGCAATGGACGCGGATTTGCAACACGAGCCAGAAGCGGTTCCTGCAGTAGCAGCACCGGTGATAGACAAGGAGATCGAGCTTACGGTTGGGTGCCGATACATGGACAAAGGCGGAATAGCTTTCGACTGGAGCATGAAGCGACAGATACTTAGTACTTCTACTTCTATCTTGTGTAGCATTCGCGCAGATGCAGAACAAGACAGAGGCAAAGAATGATGTTAAATGTTGATGC
Organism: Amoebophrya sp. AT5.2; assembly: GCA_005223375.1. Classification (NCBI taxonomy): domain Eukaryota; class Dinophyceae; order Syndiniales; family Amoebophryaceae; genus Amoebophrya; species Amoebophrya sp. AT5.2. The sequence goes on from RXOD01004650.1 coordinate 13,382, forward strand.
TGCAGTGAAACACTCATGACGGAGTTGTGCTGATGCTGGTTCCACAATGAATCAGGTCTCGGAGCCACTGCTCTCGCTCGGGGGCTCTGCAGCTCCAGCGACCCCATGAGCGGTTTCTTCTGCGTGCGCAAGAAGACCCTTGAGCGCGGGCTCGCGAAGCTAAATCCGATCGGGTTCAAGATAGGGCTCGAGATCATGGCGCGGTGTCAGACTAGCGTGCGCGACGTCCCCATCATGTTCCAAGAGCGCTTGCACGGCGAGTCGAAGCTCTCGGCAAAGCAAAACGTCGAGTACATCCAGCAGCTGCTGGGCCTCTACTGGGCCGCGTACGGGCTCCGCTTGACTGTATTCCTGCTGGTCGTGCTCTTCTTCGCCGCACAACTGCTGCGAGTCTGGCTCATGTGACGAGGTTGTATTGGGAGGATGTGACAAGGACAAGGACAAGGACAGCTACAACATCCTGTTCCTGCTCCTGCTATCCCCGTCGTTAGTGTCCGTGCTAGTTTATCTTTATGTAGTCTTGCTTCCCGCAGCAAGCGGGGCGCAGAGCCAGACGCACAATGATATCGAGGACGACGAAAATGAAGCAGCGGCGCTCATCTACTTCTTTTATCTTTTTCGGAGCTAGTGCTCAAATATTTACTGTGCCTGCATGAATATGATGACCGTAGTCCTCCTCGACAGAGGTTCAATAAAAGCCAAGATAGAAATTTCGTTTGCGACGTCGGTCGGTGATGGTGATCCCGGATAATTCCGCTCACGGTGGGGAAAAAAATTGAAAGAATTTTGGTTGTGGATTAGCGGAGGCTTAGTGCCAGCGTCTCTTGCTCGCGCCTGTCTCAGTCGTACTACTTCCTCTACCTCTACCTCTTCCACCTGTTGAGATATTACTAACTTTAAGTACGTACATCTACATTCCTTGTATACTCGCTCCTTCTTCTGCAACTTCAAAACAATGAGCATGGCGGGGACTGCTCCTGAAGAGACGCAAGCGTCTGCTCGACGAGAGTTCGCGGAAGAGGAGAGAGCTTTAGATGATGCAGCTGTAGTTGTTGATGCTCAAGACGCCGGAGCCAACGCCGAACATGCTGCGGCCATTGCCGAACGGGACTCGTCAGTCCTGCCCCCCGTCCCCGCTGCTCCACGACCCGACGCTCCCCCTATACCACGGACAAGCACATCAAGCTCGGCCCGCCTCCTCTGGATGCGCGTGACGCGCCTCGTGCTCATCTGTTACTTCGTCGCGGTTGTCCTTTATGGCGGAACCAGCTGGTGAGTGACAAACTCTGGGATGTAGCAGTCACGGAGGTGTGCCTTCATTTGCCGTTTGTTTCCCTTCGAGAACCTAGCTAGTGCACAGTGAGAGTAGGGCTAGGCGGGGTTGGTCGTGTTGTTCGATAGCGCCTTGGCGCCTTCCCCCGTTCCCAACCGTCGGCTCCCTGCTACTGCCAAAATGGAGCATCTCTGAAAACGCCTGGCGCGTGCGCTCGCGCTGGGCGGAGCAGAGCGCCTCATTAATCGGCACCCGCCGTCATCGTTAGAGGGATCCATTTTTGTCTGTCTCTTGCCATTTTTTCAGAACAAACTAATACGTGCCAGCTGGCCCCCGTCCCTTCATATCCTCCGGTTCGTTGCGTCCTTCGGTCTCACCGCATCCTTTCTACTCTGGGACCTGCTCTCCGACGTGTTGCTCTTCTTCATGGGCGTGTTCTTCCTCAAGGAAGACAAGTTCATTCGCCCCGTGCACGAACTGCTTCGGCGGTACACGATCCTGGGACGGTGCTGCCCGCGCGGGGGTGTACTGGAGAGCGGGCTGGTCTTTCTGTTCTGCTGCTTCCTGCACTGCGCCGGGGAGTTTTTTCAACTCTCCCAACCGCTATACGCGTTCGGAAACGCGTGTAGCGCGAAAACCACAATCGAGGAGGCCTTCACCGAGCACGCGCGATCATCGGGTCCACCAGGAGGGAGTGAGTGCGACTGGCTAGCAGGCAGTGGTGGGGGGCGGGGGGTGGAAGAAGTAGACGTGGAGCCCCCAGCTGCAGCAGCAGGCGTCGGCGTTGATGGGGCGGAGCTTTCGTCGTCGAGGGAAGATGGTCTCCAGGATGGGCAACGATACGATCGCGACCGCAATGCGAAGTTAAAGGTCGCAGATGATCATGTTCCCGTTGCAGCGGTTGAGGACAGCACTTCAGGAGGGGCACTCGCACTGGAGGGCGCGGAAGCGGATTTGCTCCGAGAGAACGCGGGCAAAGCGCTGCAGAGCCTGTTCGTGTTTGACGAGCGCGAGTCGCGGCGGTCGCGGCACTACGCGCGCGCCTGGCACGTACGGCTCCGCGGCTGGCTGCACCTGCTGCTGCACAAAGTCGAGCAACTCATCGAGGAGGCCGACGGCCGCGGCCCTCAAGCTGGGCAAGAGTTTCGCAACCGGTTGCGCGCCGACTTAGTGGAGCTCGCGCAGGCCGAGCAGCTTCGCTGGGGCGTGGTGACAGCCTGCTTCTTCCTGGTTTGCCTGTGCAAAGCGCTGCTCCTGATCACCAGCTCCAAGCTCGTGAAGGCCGCCCAGGCCGAGCGGAGGGCAGCGGGTGGCCCGCAGGGCGCATTTCTCTTCGATGATGCTGGGGACGCGTTCTTATGAACCGAGGCTTGCTGCTAACTGAGGAACTGCTTTATAGCAATTGGTGGCGGGGGGAGGTTATTGCAGGTGACGAGACTACCCCTCGCCCTATTCCTGCGCTCGCGCCTGGCGATTCAGAGATGCGCCAGTACCACAGGACACAGGATGAGCACCCTAATGCTTATTGTAGCTTATTGGTGAGGCTGAGGTGGTGTGCACTGAAGGACCATAATTGTCAACACATATAGGAAAGTAGGGGGGATGGGTCTGTCTGCGGTCCTAAACCTAAGGTGCCACCTGCCAAGATGGTCGAATGTCCAACCCCAGCCTGCAAGTGGTCTAAGGCAAGGAAAGGGCCGCAAGTTTTGCTGCGTGACAGGAGCTTCACTCAACACACTTTGTTTTCTGACTATTTTCTTAGCCCACTTTCGGCAGACACGGTCTTCGTGCTGGACAACAAATCTATATTGAGAAAGTAAGAGGAAAATACACAGTACAACCAGCCGCCGCATATACAGCAGCTGACCTGTTAGCATCAACCCCTGTCATAGTTCTTCGCTCGTCCTCGACCAAACAGCAATCTCCTTGGGGGCGGCGTGTTCCCGGCTGGTGCCGGTGGGGCCCCGTCTGGGAGGAACACTGCGGAGGGACAGCAAGAGCAAGACGCAGCTGCGAACCAGGGCGCGTCAGGTAGTTTTCTTGGTGGGGGAGGAGGCGGGGGTGCACCGGCAGCTGCTCGGTTGCAACCGTGGCGGCCCTTCGAAGGAAAAGCCTATCGACTGAACGATCACGCGTCCCCGGACTACAAAACAAAAGCTCCTTCTACTTGTTCTACGGCGGATGAAATACGAATCGGGGGTGAAGAAGGTTTCTCGCTGGCCACGTCAGCAGCTGCAACGGCGGCGGTACGGCTGGAACTTCAACCCATACAAGAACAAGAGGGTTTGAGTTCCAGTCGTACCCTAGCGGAGGACGGTGAAATATAGGGAAACTTGTTCTTGCTTCAACATGGGAAAAGCGGCATGATGTCCACCTGGTGCTCCTGCTATATGAATGCGCAATTTTGAATTTTCGACATCGAGGCAGTGTCCTCTCGGTCCTCTCGTTGTTCGGAGCTGGAAGTAGCTGTCCCTTGAATTGCGATCAACCAATGGCAATGCGGTCGTGCCCTCCACATCATGAAAATCAAACACCGATCATACAAACATATTTTCTATGAAAAATTTATACATAGATTTAGAAAGATACGGTTAAGGGGTCAAGATACGGTTAAGGGGTCAGGTTGGCCCTTCATCCATTGACGTGTAATAATTCAGCAGCACCAGCGACGAAGTACTGAGGTGTAACTTAACAATCACGCCAAGTAAGCCGCATGGACAACAGCTAGTGATACTGTTGTAGAATTTCACGTGCGAGACTTCATTTTTTGATCGTTTTTTCACACGACACGCCGACGTGTGAAGTAGCTGCCAGTGATCGCCAGCAGTGAGCCATCAATCCCATAGGTCGAACAACGACATGTCCGACCATAGTCCGAATACGCCGGGCTCGTCAGTAGCAGGACAATCGCTCAGCGGCTCCGAGCGCACCGACCTCATCACGACCGTGGCTCCCGAGTCCTGCAAAAGCGAAACCAATTTTGCAGGACTCGGGAGCAACGGTCGTGATGGCGAAGGAGCTCCTAGCCCTACGCTGGATCGACGTGAGGGCAGCGCGGACCGTGTGAACAATCATGCAGCGGGAGCAGGAGGGACGAGCGCCAGTCCGAGGCTGGCGGACGGAAATGGAAGGACCGCTGCGGCTTCCAGCAGTAGCAGAAATCCCGGGGCGGGGGGCGGTGGTGTAGGAGGCGCGTCAGCATCGAGCAGCAGCAAAGCGAAAGGAGGAGCTGCGGCCCACAGTCCGCGCGACGATGCGGCCTCGGCCGGGCTCGCTAAGGAACTGCGGGAGAAGCACGGCCTGACGGTCCAGTACGCGAAATCATCGGGAACATACACCACGAGCTTGGGGAACCTGCGCAAGTCACCCTCGGCCCGTAGCGCACTCGAGGCGTATCTTACGAAGGCAATCGCGGATGCAGCGTCAGATCCCGGCTCGGCAGCGGCCGCGAGAGCTGTGGGGGCACGTGCAGGGGGTGCGCCGGATGACATGTCTGGTGCTGCTGCGTCAGGTGGACCAGGAGTTCTTGAAATAAATCCGGTAGATGTCCCCAACGGCGCGCAACAAGCTGTCCAAGACGCAGCTGCCGACACTGCCAAACTGCCACACGTCGTCGTGGGCGAGCGCGTAAACCTGGATGCCGGGATCGAAGAAAGACGGGCTTTTCTCGCGCAGCTGCGGAGGGAGTATGCGGGGCACAGTGCGCTGCGCGGCGGCGAAATGAACGAGGGGGACGACGACGAAGATGCGGGGGACGACGAGGACGACAGCGACGAGCTGAGCCAACAATCGGACGACAGCGATACAGAGGTTGCACAACTAGGAGGGGGCAGTGCGGCGCGGGGAGGAGGAGGACCCCGTGCGGGAAAAAGAAAGATGGCCGGCACGCTCCCCAAGGTCGCAGAAGAGCTGCAGGAGCACGGTGACCAAAAAGCGGCACAACAAGAGGAGGATTGGGAGGACTCGATGAAGAACCGCAATTGGGTTCGCGTGCAGATTCACCAGGTGCCATTCCTCGTGAGGCTGAACATGCCGCTCGTGTCCCTGATGTCCACCGAGGAAAAGAAATCCAGCGATGGTGTGCCTCTTGCCGTCTGCGCTGCTTTTTTCTCGCAAAAAAGACCGACCGACGTCGAGGCGGATAGGGAGCTTTTGAGTCGTCTCTCGCAGGCCGAGTCCACAAGGAACTTCGCGATTCTGATTCTGCGTTCCGGGCGGTTCAGTGGCGCGATTTTTTCGTCGGTGGACGGCAGGTGTCTGTTGCACAAGACCTTCCGGAGGTACACCGTGCGCGCGAAGGCCGGCGGCGCCCAGAGCACGAAAGACAACACGGGGAAGAGCATCAAGTCCGCGGGAAGTACTCTCCGTAGGTACGGCGAGCAGCAGCTGGAGAACAGCATGAAGACGTTGTTCCGGGACTGGGAAGGAGACTTGCGGCAGTGCAAGGGGGACGTTTTTGTCTCCGGCGGGCACGACCAGATCGCGACCCTGCTGAAGTGCCTGCCGGGGGAGTCGCCCGCGTACAAGAAGCTGCCCATCCAGGTGCGGAAATCTACGCTGGAGGAGGTGGAGACACTGGCCTTGCAGCTGCGGACGGTGCACTTTTTCCCGGAGCAGATGGAGAAGAAACTTCGGGTGGGACGAAATGCTTCCGGAGGCGCAGCTCCCGCGTCGATCGCACCCGGACCGATGAAGGCCGTCGCGTTGAGCCCGCGGAGTCGTGCCGCGACCGGGTCGACGAAGGCGTCGAAACAGGAGCTGCGCAGCACTGCGCCGGACCGGCGGCTAAACCAGCACCTGCTGCAGGGCACGAACCAAGAAAGCGACCCTCGGAACCAGCAAGCAGAGGAAGAGGAGCAAGCGTATCTGTCCGACGAAGTTACCTTGACGACGCGCCCCCTG
>RXOD01004651.1:0-19550 GCA_005223375.1 Amoebophrya sp. AT5.2
ATCCGTTGGATGTGGTACCAGTGTGGATTGTGAGGAAGATCCTTTGAGGACTTGCTCACGTATCCGTCCATGTACACGCTGTTGTCCTTTGAACAACAGTGTGTACATGGACGGATACGTGAGCAAGCCGGATCAGGTATCTAAGAAAGTGTTAGGCATAAATATCAGCTGCGGTCTCGCGCCTTCTGTTTTGATTCCATCTTTCTCGCTTCGTGAGATTCCGTTACCGCTACCACGGCTTGGACTTGTACCGTCTACGCAACACGTGTTGCTCCACTTTTTTGGTTTCTGACTCACCCGGCTGGATATGTCGGCTTATCGCCAGAGCTGGACTTCGGTCCCGCCGCGGGTAGCGCCTTCATGTTCTCTTATGACCCCTGGCAGGGACAACGGGTATCTGCTCTTGGTGCTGCATCCGTTGGATGTGGTACCAGAGTGGATTGTGAGGAAGATCCTTTGAGGACTTGCTCACGTATCCGTCCATGTACACGCTGTTGTCCTTTGAACAACAGCGTGTACATGGACGGGTACGTGAGCAAGCCGGATCATACTACGTAAAAATGGAACCTTAACCTTAAAAACAAGGCACTTATTTCGGTCGTGATTTGCGCGAAAAGTTCGCGCCACTTGATCCCCTCGCGGTCCTCTCTAGGCTCTAGCACCGCCAGCGAAGGCAGCAGACCACTATGGTCCCTGCGTGGTGGGATACCCATTAGACTAGGAAAGGGCGCACGCACTGTGCTCACGCGCGTCGCGGCTCGCACATCCACGTCCTCCCTCGCTGGCGGGGGCTCGCCCGTGGGTGCTTTCGTTTTGTATTTGTTCGGGTGCCATTGCTGGCGCGCGCTTGGGTCGGTGGCTCTGATTGGGTTGGATGGCCCTCCATTTGTGCAGGGATTTGACGCCAAATCTCTGCGCAAATCGGAGCACAAACCGAACCCCAAAAAGGACCCAAATGCCTGCACAAATCAGCACCCAAAAAGTATCCGTTGGATGTGGTACCAGTGTGGATTGTGAGGGCTCACGTATCCGTCCATGTACACGCTCTTGAACAACAGCGTGTACATGGACGGATATGTGAGCAAGCCGGATCAGGTATCTAAGAAAGTATGTTGGATGAAGAGATATAGAATACCCTAGACGCACGGCATAACCATAAGCACCAATTGTCACGAAAGGTCCTCGTCGACGTGGGCACGGGCTACTACTGCCAGAAAGATGTGAAGAAGGCGTCGAAGTTCCTGACCGACAAGGAGGCGATGGTGCAACAGAACATGTCACAGGTGGCACAGGTGCTGAAGAAAAAGCAAATGATTTTCGAGGAGTGTCAGGGGCGACTGATGAAGATGATGCAAGCGCAATCGGGGGCATGACGAGGACGGCGTAAATCTTCTTGTCCTTTCTTTCAGGGAGGTGCAATACGCAAAAAGTGGTCGCTGGCTCTGGTGACGGGACGGAGGAAGTCGTGGCTTGGGCTGATAGATTGTTGGACTAGAGAGCGGCTGGCGACCGAATGGGTGAGGACAAACATCACAATTTTTTTGTTTCTTGAATAGAGAACAATCGAAGTCAAGCTGCGTGACTCATTTGCTCGCCTGAGGACAGTCCATGACGCTGGCCTATGAGAAGCTTTGTTCTTCTTCGGGTGTGTACGAGAGCGAAAGACGACGGTGGCGAGGAAGAAACAGGCAAGCGTAGTTACTTACACAATTGAGGGTGCTTCCATCAGTAGGAGTTGTTCCACCGTTTTCAGATGCAGTAGCGCTCGGTCTCCTGCTGCCGACCGATATCGGGTTCAAAAGCTCCTGAAACAAAGCGCACCTTCGTTCCAGTGTCATTGGTGGTGTTTTTCCACGGAACATAGCTGAAGAAGATGTTGCAGGCTTCAAAAGCGAAGGTGGTGACCGGTTTCCACCTCGACGCGCTGAACATCCGGCAGGCCGAGCTTTCCTACTTTCTCATGGTGTTTTCTCGGCTGCAGGAGATTGCGTCCTTCCTCGGCTTTTCCGCGTCTGCGGCGCTCTCCATCAACGTGACTACCACCGAAGAGAACCAGAATATGAAGGCGTTCTTTCTCGTCGCCACCACCACCTGCTTTGGTTCGTTTTTCTGCGTGCTCATGATCTCCAGCATGTGCACCATGTGGGGCCCCGGAAAGGCCCTGCGCGGGGACAACGCGGCCTCGATGGACTACGCGCTGTACGTGCTCGAGCACGCACACCAGCTTGCGATCCGGTTCACCTTTTTGGGCCTCGTCTGCTTCCTGTTCGCCGCGGTGCTGCTCGTGTGGCTGCTGTTTGCGTGGAAGGGGAGTGTGCCGGCATCCGTCGTTCTGATGGGGTTCATGGGCGTGCTGCTGCAGAAGTTGTTCCGCATCTACATGGCGCTGCAGTCGGGAAAGACGGTGTCGAGTGCGTTGCGGGGAAATCTGGTGAAAGACGTGGGGGAACTGATGGGAGACCACACACTGGAGGGAGCGAACGGGGGGATATCCACCAGGTTTGCGAACCACGTGTGAAAGGCCGCGCCAGTCGGCGAGAAGCACGGCAGTTTCGCTCCAGGTTGCTTCGCGCCGAGTGCAATGGAGCGCATTACCATTAGAGCGCCTCGGTATCAGCGGACGAGAAACTGCTGCAGATACGCCCGCGAAGATCAGACGGATCCCGGGAAAGGAAGCGAGGGAGGTGAGCCGCGACTGCGTTTCGTGATGCAGAAGCCGCCATGACGTGAGCGTAACCGACATTCCATAGCTGCTGGGACCGAGGGGACGGTATTGCGCCGGCGCTCCAGTTGAGTAGCTGCATGGACTGGCTTCGGCACATCGTGGCTCAGACCGATGATCGGTCGCGAGTCTGTGGGCGAATCTCGGTTGCCGGAATGACTGCGCTATAGACCGATTGCCCAGCTGCGAAACCGACGCCGTGCGGAGGAATCTCCTGCACTCGTCCTCCGCGTTTGTCCTGGAATGGACAATGTACGTAGACGTCAGCCCACTACTGCGAACCAGAAAGAGACCGCTTCAAGCTGCCGCTTGCGTACGAGGAATGCCGTGCGTGTATTCTCACGTAACATAAAACAAAGCTTGATGTTCTGGTGTCCGGCAGCGGTCCGTAACGGCTGGGCGTCAGTATTTCCGCAGTACAAGAAGCAGAGCACACAAGGAACAGCATGGACCACATCTTGTGTCCGTGCCTTTGCTTAAATTCACGCGCTGCGCGGCACGACCCGTTCTGGTGCTTTGCAGTGCTTCTGCTTGGATTCGAAGGCGAATCCAACAAAAAAAGCAGAAACCTAGGCCGAAAAAGAAACAGGGATGAAGCTCATCAAAGACCTTCGGTGCCGATACAAGTCCTACACAGACGTGGTGTCAGATCAAATTTCCGTGCAATCGATCAAAATCGACTCATTCATTGTCAAAACAGAATGACGCGTTCTGAGACCACCAAAGTTCTCTCTTTGTCGATCTTCTTGATATCCGTGACTCGAGAAGCTATCAGCCGATCTTCCGTGAATTCGGCAAGCTCACATATTTCTCCACCGTGATTTCACCACACACACATAAAGGGCACCTCTACGTTACATTTTTCGCAGGCCCTTCTCTCACGCTCATTCATTAGCTGTTGTCCTGCTCCTTGAGAATTGTAGTTGCGAATTTCCTGCTACGATACTCGCATAGGAAGGTTTTCTATCACGGCTGATATCTTTTGGCCAGCTCACCTTACCGATTTTGTCTGTCGGAGACAGAAATATTATTTTTCAAGCAAGCGAAAATCGCTAGAAAAAGAACATTCACGACGTAAGTACCTAATACTCTTCGCACCGACCGCGTTCAAAAACAAAATGAGGCGAGCGCTCCTAGCGAGTGGCCTCGTTGGCCTGGCCGCGGCTAAGAAAATCGCAGAAATCGACGCTATGAAGCACGAGATTCAGGAGGTCTACGCCAGGAACTTCGATTCTGTGATCGGTACTACTGCTTACAACTACTGCTGCCGCTGCTTCATGATAAGGAAACACTAGCACTAGCAGCTGCGTTTCCCTTTCTGCTTTATTGGACGAAAGGTACGATAGATCAGCAGAGCTTCCCGTTCCCCGCTCCCCTTCCGGCCGCCCGGACAGAAAACAATAGAGACAGAAGTGGACCGACGCATATATAGATGAAAGTACGGAGATGCTCTGCCTCAGTAGCTGTCGTTGTGGGTGCTCCTACTACCTGACAAATATTGGCTTTCCGTTTCCGCTCGTTGATGGAATCTTCCGTGGAGATAGCGCGCACGATTTTTGTACCGGTATCCCCCCATAGGCTCTCGGCTCATCAGCTCGCGTTGGCAGTCGCCCTTACCTAGAGGCACCAGGATGCTCGCGTTATAGTGACCGCTATCACTTTTACTGTAGGCTCCACGGTACTTGTGCCTGGAGTGAATTTCCGCTGGAATTCGGATCCCTTGAAAATATTGCGCGAAGAACAGTTGGGAAGCAGCACTACCTCTTTCGGTCCGGCCTCATGCAGGGAGCTACTGCTTGATTCCGGGCAAAAAGAGGAGGCACTCCCAGTCGTAAAGTATTTGTTCAGAGCTCATAGGTTCAAACACAAAGACAAACGCATCTATTTCTGCCCTGCAGGTACGGCGCTGCCGCTGACCGTCTCGTCCGTGCTGTACTTCAAGGGCGGTTCCAAGGCGGATCGCGACTTTTTGGAGAAATATAATGAGGTGGCCGCGAAGACAAAGAAGATGCTGAAGGTTTCCGCTATGGATTGCGAGGGGGAGGGCAAGAAGCACTGCGACCGAGTGGGAGTTAAGGAAACGCCGCACGTGCAGTTGTACCCGCAAACGCCAAGACCGAACTTCAAATATGAGGGTGAAATGAGCGCGGACGCCATCCTGAAAACGCTCTACAAACGTACTTTTCTCTCCCTAAACTGAAACGCGGTACAGTTCTGAAATGCGAAGATTGGTAGACTTGAGTACGCATGGCCATCTCAATACTCGACATCTGATCGACGAGAAAAAAGGAAATCCCCGAATTAATTCGATGAACAGCAACTACAAAACTACAAAACAGTGATTCCTTCGGACAAGGTGTCCACGCTCGCCACGACGGAGGAGTACAACACTTTCAAGCGAAAGAACCCGACCAAGCCCAAGATGATTCTCTTCTCTGACAAGAAGAAGGCACCCACAATTCTCAAGGGACTCTCCACGGACTCCGTCTTCGTGCGGACCGTTGAATTTGCCTTTGTCGGCCCGGAAGCGGACGCGGTGGTACCAACTTCGTTCACTTCGTGAAATGGAAATTGTCTTGAGAAGCCTCGTGAATAAAAGGACATCCTTCATTGATTCTTTCACAATCGCTCCCATTCCCATTGCCAATCGACTCAGGCCTCCGAAGCTGGCGCGAAGAAGAAGAAGATGCCCGCGGTGATGCTGGTGGCCAAGGGGAAGGCGACGTGGTACAAGGAGAAGGATCTGTCCTTCGCGGCCCTTCACGAATGGATAAACGTCAACAGCGAATCCGGTACGCTAAACTATCTGCGCTTTTCCGTGACGCTTCGTTGTTCTTCGCCCACTAGGTTTTTCGCCACTAGCTACGTACTTCCACACGCTTTCCTTTCGCTAAATGAAACCCCATTGCAATAGCCGGATCTTCACAGGTATGGGCGACACTGTGAAGGGTGTCGACGGCGCTTCCGAGGTCGAGGCTGAGGAGATTGAGTACGAGAAGGTCCGCGAGCTCCACTCCAAGTCGGCCGCTGAGCTGTGCTACAAGCAGACGTCGATCTGTGCTATCATGCTTGTGAACGGCAAGGTGGAGGATAAGGACGCGGACATGATCGTGGGTTTCGAATCCAAGTTCGCGCCTAAGAACGACCGTGGCGTCAAATACAACTGGATGTGGCTCGACATCTCGCAGGAGACAGACTTCAAGAAAACGCTGGACGAGCAGGTATAATGCATACTCAGCCAACATACTTAATTGCTTCGCCCCTGACGTTAGGCGTACGCAGCTGCGTAAAGCCTGTGTCTTTTCTCCAGGTCAAATGCAAAAATCTAAATCCACAACGGTTTCGGTTTGACAAAAAGGAAACGAAATCTAAAGGTAGAGCACACACCTGCTACAAAAATCACCACAGGAGAAGAAGGTCGCCGCGAAGGAGGACCGTGACGAGGAGCCGCTGACTTACCCGACTATGATCTTCGTGAAGCCGCCGAAGAAGAAGCGCGAGGAGAAGCTCCTCACCTACGTGCGCATGGAGTCTGGGTCGAAGGTGAGCGCGTCGTCGGTGGGTTCCATGGTCGAGCGTATCGGTTCGGGCGCCACCTACACCCGCGCCGATCTCCCGAAGTTCTCCGTGCGCGCCAAGCCCGAGAAGAAGAAGAACAAGAAGGACGAGTTGTAAGAATCATGTTGGGGGGCTTGAATTTGAGCACGTCGTTCGCCGGTACTCGTTCTTTAACTGGAGCGGTGTATGGGAATCCAGGACGTTCTGATGAAGGGTTTAAGTCATGGAATCGCTTACACTCTGCTGCTCTCCATCGTGCCGCACGATTTGATGCTGCACGTACCTGGACGGAGGAGAAGCGGTCGTGGAGGTTCTGATAATGCTGAAAGCGATTTGGTTTGGGATCCGCAGATGGAGGCACGAAGAACTGCGGGGGAGTAATAAGTGTAGCGGTATGAAGACGAAGAAACAGAAAGCCCTGGCCGTCGCATCGGAGTCGAGAAATTGCTGCTCGCCACACAAATCCAGCTGCGTCGGCTTCTACTTCAAGGTGCCGTCGGGTCGGATGAGGGCCTCCAAGAGGGCGTACACGGTCGCCACGGGATAATGAACGACCTTCGAAACAATCTCAAGATTCGTTGTACATCACACTATTCTGAGACTGAGGACGAGACCCATCAGGTTTATTCAAACTACTCCATCTCGCTCGACAAAAATCATGATCAACAACAGCAGACACCTAGGTTATATGTTGAGTCACTCGACAGGACGGGCAAGCGTCTCCCGTCGAAGCAGCGTCGCCTTCGTGCGTACGTCTGGTACCGGTAGGATCCTTCGTAACAATAGCTAAAGCCGCCATGCAAGGCGCTTTTAGCAGAAACCGCGAGCTTAGTTTGATGGATTCGATATAGAAGCATAACATCAACACCAGCGAAACTGTTTGAGCCCCTTCACCTTTTCTCAATCTGTGTCAGAAGGCATGTTCTCTGGTTGCCGGTGTCGCTATGGTTGGGGGCGGCTGCTTGCACTTATAATGTTGTGGCTCTGAAGATTTTCGTCGTCGTCCTCGTTACGCGTGGGAAAGGCATTGTCACTGGCGCGAAGTGTGGGATGGTTTCATCGGGGAAGAGGGGATGGGCGGTCAGGGCTTTCTGCGTATACAGCGTGGTAGAACCTGCTAAAGAATCTACCCTGTTGCACGGGAAATTGCGAAAATCATCGAGACAGGTCACGACATAGAGTACATGACAGCCATGTAGATGACTGGCTTGACCACGCGCTCCACACCCAAGGAGACGATCATGGTGAGCGTTTGTCTCCGTGATGCGCAGAACCTCGATTGTTCGCCCGGTGACCTTGAGGTTCTTGTCTCGACCGTTGCCGGCAGGCAGTACCGCGCTGCACTCGGGGAGTCCGTCGAAGTTCCGCTGCGGACGAATTCCCAGAACCCGGCGCTCGCGGCCGAATTGCAGCTGCTGCGCCTGAACGTGCTTGACCGAGACAGCGGGAAAAGCATGTTTGGAGAAGTTGCTGTGCCCGTTAGCACGCTGCAGCCGCTGGTCGCAACCCCAGAGGGCTTGCAGGTGTGGGTTGCACCGCCAAGCAACGTCGATCCGATCCTGCACGAGAACGACGCGGACGGTGCTTTCTTCGCCGCTGCGGATCGTGCGCGCACCGAAAAACAGCTGCCCAGGTTTTTTCTCGTGGTGGTGCAGTCCTCGGGGTTGGCTCCCCTGCCTTTACCACAGACGCGCCGCGCACTGCAGTGTGCGCACGGTGTGGGCGGCAGAGGCGACGGACTTGAAGATGATGGTGGAAAAGCAGACGGAGAAGGTCAGCAGCGGTCCGCGGGCGCTGGAGCGGCGGACGCATCGGCGGTGCAGAGCCGAGCGGCAGGGAGCGGACGATTTGGAGTCGGAGTGATGTACTACAACGAGCCAATGTCGGTCCCCGCCAGCAGTGCAGGGGACGCAAGTATTGTGCCGAATGTGACGTCGTCGTCGGAGGAGGATGAGGATGAGGATGAGGAAAACAAAATTGATGCGGCCGTTTCTGGGGAAACCGGGTTTGCCGGCGTGCAGACGCTAGCTGTGCCTCGTCTGGGTGGTGTCGGAGTCGGTGTCACCGGGAAGACTTGCGGGGTGTCGTCTTCGTCGCAGCAGTGCAGTAGTGTGGACGCGAGCATCGGGCGATCGCAGGCGACGGTTGAAGTCGAAGGACAGGCGCCCCCTGGGCACAGCGAGCTCGCGTTGATGTTCTTCTCAGACCCACCTGCGGCTGCGGAGGGCGACGAGAAGGCGGGTGCATCTTCCAGCGAGCACCGGCACGCCAGCGTGGCGCAGTTGCCGCTGGAGGCGCTTCAAATCACCTTAGGCGAGGCGGACGTGGCAGAAGATCCAGTGGCGGCGAGTGCTGGCGTGCGTTTCTCCGCTGCAGAGCGAGGACAGTACCTCCCGCAGATGACCCAAGACACTGCCTACAATATGGAGCCAGAAGAACGTTTCAATACGACGATGCGGAGCAACCGGAGTGCAGTAAGCGGTCGCGGCGGACCCGTTTCTGGACGCAAGTTTGTGAAGGAGCCGTCGATGCGTGCTGAAGATGGCGTGAATGCGAACGACGTGGACGTGCAGCAATTGGAGTTCGATTCGCATTCGCCCGGGGAAAAACTAAAGTGGCTCGCAACGGTGACGACACCGCGCGACCTCGCTATGTCGCCAACGGATCCGTCGGGGCAGGTGCGGTGGCGGGCGAGCGTCGAGATTCGCAGGAGGGGCAGCGACGCCTCACCGCAAGAAATGGTGGACGCGCACATGGGAGACTTCGCACGCGACGCAGATGCGAGGTTCAAGCAACGGTTCGATAACATCGACGAGGAGGAGTCCATTCTTGGTTACGGAGCCCTCCCCTCCCAGGACCGTGGAAGCACGGGAAGGGGCAGAAGCACGACAAGCAGCTACTGGGACCGGTACGGCGGACAGGATAGCCACTACTACGGGGTGGAGCTGGAAGACCGCAGGTCGGCTTTCATCGAACAATTGGCGAAAGACGCAGTGTTCAGGCCGAGCGCGCGGGAGCAGCAGAGCGCCGCTTACTGGGGCGACAACTATCCAACCTACGGGGAAGCAGTAGCGGAACTCGGGGATGGAGAAGTGCGGTTCGGTCGGGGTGCGTCGCAGACAGCGGACCGTCGGAGCAACGGCATGGAGAAGCAAATCAAATTCTCTACTGTGATTGGGGGCAAGCTGAATCACGCCGAAGGCCTCGATGGTGGCAGTGCGAAAGACGGAGCACCAGGCGAGGAGCAAAAGCGCGTGTTGACGCGCTCGCGATCGCCAAGCCTGAACCGGATGCGATGGAGCACAATATCCTCTGTGGACGACATCCCGTGGCGGCGGGGAAACGCCACGAGACCACGGAAAAAGTCGTCCATGGGCATGGGCCTCGAGGCTGAAAAATTGTTCGCGAGGCCGCCGTCTGCAACTTCCGATTCTGCTGCACCAGCGGAATCGTCGATGGACCATGTGGATGTTCTCCTTGCCTCCGAGCGCAGCTTTCGAAAACCGTCGCTGCGGCCGTCATCACGCTCGAGCGGTGCTTCCTCTTCTGCAACGTCGAAGCTGCGTTATTTCCTTCCCGAGGAGCAGATGCTCGCGAGGGAACGGGGGTTTCAACAGCTGCTGGAGGCGAGCGTGCAAGATCTGATTGCGCAAGGAGTCTCTCCCGAGAGCGCCGAGCGCATTGCCGGCAAGTTGCGAAAGGAGTACGAGGATTTCGGACGGCGAGCCACAAGCGCGTTAGTTCGCCAGGAAGAGTACTTGATGAAGCAACTGAACGACAAGGATACGCTGCTTGCGGATTGCTTGCAGGGAGCGGAAGCGGTGTTGGCGGAACAATTGGAGAAGGCAACGCTGCATGTTGACGATGGGGACGGGGGCGCTTTGATGGACGACGATCAGCAGCGAGATGTTGAGCGGGAGCTTCCGGCAGAGGCGAGCGCCCATCGCAAAAGCGAGTTTGAAGCCGCAGCGATTCAACAGTTGAAGAAGTACCTGGGCACGGGCACCGCATCGGGAGCCGTGAATATTGCGCCCGAAGCCGGAGCGACGTCCACACGGGGACCGAACCTTGTGCACGACACGCTGATTCAGTTGCTGCTGCGGGGGTTAGTGCACGCTGGCAACGTGGTGCCGAAAAGGGCGCGGGGAGACGCCTTCCGCAAGGCGATAATACGGATGGTCATGACCACCCGCCGTTTTCTGGCGCTTCGGGTAGCATACTCGGCCTGGGCGTCTGCGCTGCCGCAATCTTCGGCGCGCGAACGGCTTGCCTCGGAGGCGTTTGCGGACGTGAGCCTAAAAACAGTGCCCGTGAGCCCGTCGCAGAAGATGCATCAAGTTGCGTTCGTGGCGGGACAGGGCGAAGTTGAAGAAATGGTGCCGGATGAGGCTGCCCGGTTGACGAGGGGCGTGTTTCGGGCATCCGACGGCCGCCGCACTTCTGTGGAGGAAGGAGGAGAAAGCGATCGCCCACCTTCGGAAGTCGTGTCAAGCACAAGCGGTCGGCGAGTGAAAAAGCACAAGAGGAGCCGGGCGATGCGTCCGTCTGAGGGCCGCCGGGGCACGACGCTGCCGGATGCCGACGCAGGGACTCAAGAGTATCGGCCACCCTCAGAGGCCGAAAACGAATCCCGCTCCGAACAAGCGGCTGCTGGCTCCGCCTCAGCCGAGCGGGATGAGTTTGCGAAGCGTCTGGACGCCGTGCGGTCCGGGCGAGTGCAAGGAAGATCGCGCGTCGACGTCCACCTACCGCAAGACGAGCGGAATGAAACTGCGGCCTCACAAAGAGATGAACAGCAGCGGCCCGACAGCGCGTCCTCGAAAAAGAGTCGGGAAGATTTGGAGCGGGCCACGAGCGCCGTGATCGGTTACTATGCAGCTGGAGCCCTCGCTGCAGCTGCTACTGTGACGGATTCGGGCGCTCAGCAGAATTCCGCGAGTAGAGGCGCCTCTCCCGGTAGACGGACGAAACCGAAAGCGCAGGCTGCGTCCGAGAAGAAGGCCGCGAAAAAACTGAAGGCTGCCGCGAAAAAAGCGGCAGGCGGTTCACCGAAAGCCAAGGCGAAGGCCCGCGGGACGGGAGAGTCACAGACATCAACAGCGAGCGCTAGCGAAGCAGCGTCGAAGGCGCAATCGGCCGCTGTTTCGAAGGCGCAGTCGACGGCCGTTTCAAAGGCGCAATCGACAAGTGTTTCAAAGGCAACCGCGAAGGGCGCCGCTCTTTTCAAAGCAGCCGTACGAAATGTGACAGCATCGATCGGAAAGGCAAAAGCGAAGGCGTCCGTGAAATCGGCGGACATGGCGATCGTAAAAGCGAATAGAAAGGCGTCGCCGAGGGCAAAACCAAAAGCGAAGGGCGTGGTAGCCGCCAGGTACACATCACCACCACAATCGCAGGCAGAGGATGAAACCAGCTACGGAGATGCGTTGACTGCAGCCGGGTACTACCTGACAAATTTTATCTTGATAGCGGATGCGGATGTAGTGATGAGCCATGAAGATGTCACACGCGCTCGCATTTTAATCTCGCAATTAATTCATCGATCATTTTCATCATCATCTACCAGGAGCAGCGCCGCCGGTACCGTCCCCGCGCGACAGGCAGACACGAAAAACGACGTCGCGAGAAGCGACCTGACCTTTACGGTTGCCGAACTAGCAGCCATGCGGAATGCGCTTCAGACTCTTATTGAGCTTCGCGAGATCGTCGACGCTGAGGCTTCCGCTGAAGACGTGAGGAAGAGCAAATCGCAGAGTCTGGACGTCGGGCCCCTTCTCTCGCGCATATCTGGGTCGACAGCGGCCACTAGCCTTTCGACTACTGAGCTGGAGATCATCAAGGCCGCCTTCATCGAGATTGAGCAGCTGCGGGAGCTGGTATCGAGAATGTCATCGATCCGGGCTTCGTCAACAATCGACTCCAGATCTTCAGTTGAGGGTAGGAGGTCGAGAGCAGCAAGTCGGGCTGCTAGAAACAGCTCAGTCTCGCTTGCGAACTTGGAGCAGCTGGGGCGAAGAAGCGGCGCTGCGGCGATGGATTTGGGCAGGATCGTAGATCGGCTGGCTGGTGGTGGCGCCGTTGACAGAGCGAGTAGAACAAGTATCGAGGGTGTCTATCAGTACTTCCCAGAACCGCGGCCAGGACGAACCGCCCCACCCATGCGCCGTGGGAGCGAACCTATCGGCGCCACGCGAAAAAAGAGCAGCATGCGCGGGCCCTTCATCGGGGGAGCCAGTCGATGTCTTCGATAGATGATAGATTGATAGTTTTCAAATCTTAGATACGCATAGTTATTGTTAGATGAGTGAGTTCATACAGGATCAGACTCAGTTTCAAACCAGAAGACACGGAGTGAGATGTGGATCACTTTTTTCGAATACGATACTTAAACTCACAGAGATCGAGATGTGGAATTGCACGCAGCGGCAGTCCAAATTTAATGGAAGAATCAGTAGCCGCACTACCACAACCACATGCGCTTGAATTAATTCTGTAAAATTTCTTGGCATTCTAATTCTTGACATTGGCATCATGTCTCACGACGCTGACTCCAACCCGTTTGGGTCGGATGGCAGGGAAATGGAAATCAGCTTCGCACAAGGAACTTAACGAATTGCTTTGTTCAGCCAGGGGTTGTCTCATCAAGCAGTTATGATCTGTAATTTGAGCAGTAAATGCGATGGAAAACGTAAAAACGAAATTTGGACGATCATGGTCTTGGTCTTGGATCGTCATATCGTTCTTTGGTTCTTGTCGCTGTGTCTGCGTGGCACGTGTGCGACCATTTCGTGAACATTTCTATTCTTTCCCCCCGTGATCGAGCCCAACTTAATTTATGGCTTCACCGTCTTTGTGGGGTACCTCTTCTTTCCAGGCAGCTTTTGCCTAGAGGTCAGTAGGATCAGAAAACGAAACGATATTTTCATTGTACACGTGAGTAGACCCTAATGTAATACTGCTGAGCTCACTTCTACTTCTTCGTACTTAAGGAAGGAGTTGGCGTAGGTACCTTTATGTTTATTTATTTTCAACCATCGCCTGGTGGGCCATGATCGCTTCGTCGCGGGGGTTCGAGCTGGAGGTTGGGAGCGACACCGACTACATTCACGACGTGGCCTTCAACTACTATGGAACGAAGATAGCGTTCTGCACCAGCGGCCAGAAAATTTCGTTGTGGTCAAAAAACGCGAAAACGAACCACGAGTGGCAGGAGACGGATGTACCTAAATGTTGCTAGTACTGAGCACAGCCTAGAAGTAGAACTTGATGAACTCTTCAATGTTCGCGTTTAACTTTAGTTGATCAGTCATCTACTGCTGTCCGCATTTCTTTCTTTGTATTCATTTGTTTCGCAACGAACCATAACAGGCGATCGAGCAGGCGCATTCGGGTCCGATATGGCGCGTCGATTGGGGCCATCCGGAGTATGGAAACCTGATCGCATCTTGTGGCGAGGACCGAGCTGTGTCCGTCTGGTCCGAGCGCATGACCACTGGTGGCTCGAGCTCCAGTGGCGCATCGTGGAAGAAGCGGGCGCAACTGTATGTCTCTACTGCCCTATTAGCTTGACGATTCAGAAACAGATACAGATTGAAAAATTAGAAAAAAAAAGTATTTCTTTTACTTTTTGTTTTTCATCGTCAAGGGGCTGCATGAAGGTCCAGAGCCTGTTGCAAAGGTGATCAGACTATTCAACCCGAAATCCAAACACCCTCACCAGTCTCGACGCCACGAAAGCGGTGGTGGACGTGAAATTCGCGCCACGATACCATGGACTGAAGCTGGCGGCGGGCTGCTTGGACGGCCAAGTCCGTGTGTACGAGGCTCCAGACATACTGAATATGGGTGAGTGGCTACTTGAGGACTACATGCTCGCGCGCGGTGAAGGAGTTCAGGCGCTCTCGTGGAGCCCCGACACCAATGCCGAATACATCGCATGCGTACTACTTATTTCTTCTTTGGGGAAGAGCAAGACTTGCGAGGAACAGGGGCTGTTTCCCTTGTAGAGCGGCGCACAGCTGCTTTCATACATTTGATTTGTTTCACATCAATTCGCTTGAGCACGATATTGCGCAAACGACCCCTCTCTCTGAATCCCCTACAGGTCGCGACCGATGGCAATTTGTACATCCACACAAAGGCCATGCGCAAGTGGCAGCAGCTCCACTGTGAACGCCACCACCCTGAGCCCGGATCGGCCAAGGACGTTGCCTTCTCCCCGAATCTCTGTCGAAGCTACGACCTGCTCGTCACGTGCGGCCGGGAGGCGAAGCTGTGGCGCTTCGACACGCTGTCCGCCGTTACGACCGCGGGAATGGCAATAGCGGCGCCAGCCACGAAGCTCACCGTGGTGCGGGTGTTGACGGCTGCGGCGAGCACTATGGAACCGGGGCCAGGAGCCGGATCGGAAATCCTGGAGGAGATGATCTGGCGCGCCTCCTGGAACAACACGGGCTCAATGATAACGCTGGCGCCCGAGAGCGGGCGGATATCCGTGTGGACGATAAATCAGCGGGGAGAGTGGACCAACGCCTACCACATTGCGCACACGGACGATGCGGTGTCCATAAAGCAAGCGGGCCTGCAGGAGGCGGCGACAGGCGTGTCCAGTGGGCTGCTAGGCACGGCATTCGGTGGAGCGGCCGCGGCATGAGCGGAGCACTTGCTACCTAGAAGTGCGGTGATTTAAGCGCGCGCGACCGTATTTCACAAACGACACCTAATCCAGCTCTACCGTAACGACACGAAATCCAGACGTGCAACAAGAGCAATCCACAAGATTTACCGAACGCTCAATGGCTGGTCGCGGTTGCGCCGCACCTCGTCGAAGAGCGTTCTCGGACGTTGCATCAGCGGTTCTGTGACAGAATGAGCGTGTCGGTATGTTTGTGGAAGAGTTCGCATTCTCGGTTTGCACAAATGGATGTTGGTTGGCACCCGCAACAGGGAAATGAAATTCGTGAATCGTCAGCGTGTCAGGTTGACTTTCGGACTAACCATATGCTCGCTATAGGATGGGCTCCTACACTCGTCCTTCACGTCCGGATCCACTGCATTTTCTCAATTGATCACCGAGACCAGGAATTTCGCTAACGCAGAGCTTTTGCTTCATCAATGTCTCCCCCGTAACCGTATTACGACCCGCTCATTGTTAGTATCCCGATCGTGTGACAACTACAAACGTGAATTATTACGGCTAGGCATTCGGCGCATCTCCATAGTAATTTGTGCTTTCATCTTCAGAAGCATCGCCACTTGGATGGAGGACGGACCGATGCGTGCTCTCGCTCGGAAGGCTGTAAAAAGTGTGACCGAAAGAGAGAGAGTTAGAAGGCCTGAGGCGAACGAATCATCGCCACCTTCTATTTCAAAAGCGGATGGTGCAAACCCAGTCCCACCCCAAGAGCAAGGGCACCCAATGAAGGAGACTGAGACTGACGCCGCCGCCGTCAGGGGGAGTTCTGGCTCCCGCAGCGCCGGCGCCAACGTGAGCGGTGCAGCTGAAACGAATCCGGACCCTCTCTCAGAGGACGGGCCCTTCTCTTTCTCAGCTTGGTGGAAAAGTTCAAACCGCCAGAAGCTGGAGAAAGCCGAGCAGATCTTTCTTGAAGGGATCCCCGACATCGTACGGAGAGATGTGCGGGTCTCGCGGAACGACTACATCCACAGTATCTCGGGATACCCGTATCCGGTCGACAAGAACGGCCGCGCCACTCTGTCTAGAACCACAGCAACTTTCGTGCCGCCCTCCCGAGCGTCGGCGGGCGGGGAAAACGAGAAGCCCTTGTCGCAAGACCGCGAAAAAACCAAGACTGCCTCGACCGCGGACCTGCTCACGTGGAAGCTGAAGTCTGCTATCCCAGATAGTAGTGGCATCAGGTCCTCCTCCACCTCCTCGGCATCACGAGCACACGCTCAACACGCCGCCATGAAGCACATCGTCCTCCTTCCCGGCTACGGCATGGGTTGCGCCACCTACGCTTTATCGATCGTCGGGCTCCGCAAGGGGTTTCCCGAGCACGCGATTCACGCCATCGACTGGCTCGGCTTCGGGTTATCTTCGCGTCCCCCTTGGGACCACGACGCCGGCGTGGATCTGGTCGAGCGGTTCTTTGTGATTGCGTTAGACAATTGGCGGCAGCAGCTGAAAATCGAGAAGTTCGACGTGCTCGTGGGCCACAGCATGGGCGCCTATCTCGGCGTCGTTTACGCGGAGCGGTACCCCACTCGGGTGGCGCACCTGTGCCTCGCGAGTCCCTGCGGGATCGCTCGGAAGCCGGACGAGGCCGTGATGGAGAAAGCGCTGGACAAGCATCCCTGGTACACGCGCGTGTTCCTGAACACCATAAAATGGGGCTGGGAAAACCATTTCACGCCCATGGAGGTAATCCGGGTGCTGGGGGCGCCCCTGGGCGGCAAGGCTCTGATGAAAGAGTACGCGAAGAAACGCTTCGCCGACAACGGCCAGTGGAGCAACACAGCCTCGCAGGAAAACCTTGGGCACTACTTGTACCACGTGTGGAGTTCTGACGAGGGCAGCGCGGAGTTCATGCTGTCCGCGTTGCTGTCGCCGGGGGCCTATGCGAAACACCCGCTGGGGGACCGGATTGTTTCCCTGCAGGTGGAGGCGGTTTCGCTCTGCTACGGGACTACGGACTGGATGGACTGGGAAGCCGGCCTGAAGCTCGTTAAGTGGGTCGAGGAATGGAAACCAGTCACGGATCTGCACGACTTCCTGAAGACCGAAGTGGAAGTAGAAGAGGCGGACGAGGCGAAGAATGAAGAAACCGGGAAGACTACATCTTGGACGAGGCGGCCGCGCCCGCAGCGCGTGTCCTCACCGAATGATTCGGAAAACCGTGAGAGCTTCGACTTCGTCACGGAGGAGCCGAGCTTGCGGTCGCCAATTACGAAAACAGACTCGATCATTCGTGCGTTCCATCAAAACCTTAGCGACGACGAAAAGCCCCACCCAATCGCGTCAGGGAGTGTCTGCAACTTCGAGGTTGGACCAGACCAGGAAGTGCTATTTGTGGCAAATGCAGGACACCAGCTGTATATGGACAATCCACACGAATTCGCAGCGATCGTGGAGCAACTCGTGCGCAAGCCGAATCTGGTGCTGAGGAAAGGCGTTGAAGCTACAAACACAAAACCAAAAACACAAGCAAAAAAGCAGCCTGGAAAACAGCAGGGCGAAGCAGCCGCGTTGACCGAACAAGAAAGAAAAGAAAACGGTCGTGCCGCAAAGGTGAAGAGAGGTTACGCGGAAAAAGCTTCGTCCCCGTCTTTCTCCAGCGGCGTCGGGAACTCATGATGAGGGCTTTTACGACAGTCTTTCCAAAAACCGCAATGTTGTTGTTATCAGCGCAGTTCGGGGCTGCTCAAATTCGCCGGTGGTATGATTGTGTTTTGGTGCTTATTCTGGATTAGTGCGAGCGTGTGCTTACGCTCTAGCCCGGCGCCCAATTTGAATTTGGGGCGCCTTCCTTTGGGGGTGCCGGCTACGAACTGCGGCGCTCTTGGGCAGGCGTTACACCCCTCGAAGGAATGAAATTCGAGTAGTGATTGCACGATATTACAACGATGTATTCGAGACAGCTGCGGCATAAAAATCAAGGGAAGCCCATAATTGCGGGCTATTTTTGGTCCAGGGATGTTCGCTGTAACTGATATCACTGGAACTGAAGCAAGCGGCTCTTCTTCGGGGCAACATCAGAGTCGGAGTGAGTTGGAGTCGCAGTTCGAATTCGACAAATAAGAATCGATCGCTGATGCTAGTCCTAGTGGTAAGTACCTCTTTAAAGTGTAAGTGGAGAGACAACAAAGTCATCTATTTTATTCGCCCACGACGATTCGAATCGTTCTCCTGCACTTTTAGAGCTTACGACGAATCTAAAAGAACAAGTAGCAGTAGACCTAGGTACAAATGCATCGATGCAAAGCCAGAGGCAGAGCCCACAAGAGATGGCGATGTGTCGTCGCCGTGTTCTTGTGGAGACATGTTCATTTTCTACTTCGCCATGAATGAAGATTCTTTGCTTTCCATCAAAATATGCCCGGCGGATCTTCGTACAAGGACCTGTTTGATGGCGGGCTCTCTGCGTACTTTGTGTTCGGTACGCAGCCAAAAGAAGCGGACCCGGGCTACGTGGCCGCCTTTGACCAATTCCCCAGAGTGCCATCGGTCACCGGGAAGCGAGCGACGTGCACAACCCCCACACCACTCGCGCAATCGGTGCTCGACGGAAGCGTGCCCCCGAGCCTCGTCCCGCAGGACTCCTCCCCCACGGGAGCCGCCGACCCGAACAACGATTCCGCGTCTCTGGAGGAGGTCGGGGGACTGCCCTTGGAAGAAAACCACGACTACCTGATCCGCCGTGTAAACTTCGTGTGGACGCCGAAGGAGTGCGCGGCGTACTGCGACAACGAGCCGCGGTGCACGCATTGGAGCCACTCGCTGGGGCCCGTGTGGAACAGACAGCAGAATCCGGGGCTGAGCCCCGCGAACGGCGGAGAAAGGCATCCGCTTCCCTTCACGCCGAAAGCAGGGGCTCCCGGGCACTGCTTCGTTTGCGGCGTTTCGGCCAAGACGTCGCCAGTGAGCCAGTTTTACAAGGACACCATGCTGCGCGACGCGCCGGGGGTGTACAGCTACGTCGGAGTCAAAAGACAGTTCACAACCGCGCCGCCACGAATCAAGGAGAAATTTCCGAAGGCGAACGGGCCGCTCTTTGACCGAAACTGGAGCTACTTGCCGCCAAAATGGCTGCGGTTTTTGTGATTCGCAGACCACGTCGTGGTCGCGAGGGCCGACTTTTTTCGGAAAATCAATGAGGTAGCGGTAGTCGAGTATTTTTCTGCTGCGCAGTGTTACTTGCTCGTTGTGAGTACACACAGAGGATCCGTGTTCATCTTCGCATCTCGCTCAGGCAGGTGCAGAGGGGATCTGGAGACCGAGAGGGCGAGCCCGTGATTTTGTTCGCTTTTTTCGTTCGCAACTGCTCATCTCAGCTGCCTCGAAATACCCGTTCTTCTCCGGGGAATTGTGCGCTGCTTCGGATATAGAAATAGCAGAAGCAACGCTAAATTTTGGTTTATCAGAGTGATACATATCAAACAATGGAGAGCAAGGTGAAGAAGGTGGTGATTCACCGGTTCTCGTTGGGCGGGGGGAACTTAGAGCTGCAGCTGGAAGGAGATGCCACCGTCGCCGGATATGGAGGGACCAGCTGGTAAGTGGGCAAATGGTAAGTACTTCGTGATGGGT
>RXOD01004652.1:0-19520 GCA_005223375.1 Amoebophrya sp. AT5.2
CAGCCGCGGCCGCGCCATCTTGATGCTCGTCCGCAGCGTCCTCGGCGGCTGCGCTGGCACCTGCGTTCGAAGTGGCGTTCTCCGCCTCGATGCGGCCGAAAATCGCCTGGATTTTGGCCATCTTCGGACTGACGACCGATGACCTACCCACCTCGCCCAGCAGGGGCCGGGCGGAAATCGCCCGAATAAGCATGGCCGGCAAGCAGTGCGGCTTTGCGGGTGGAGGCTGCGGCGACGCAGGGACAGACATCGAGGACGTTGGTTGCGATGAAGCCGGGGGTTGAAACTGCAAAAACGAAGCCGCTGCTGCTGCAGCTACCGATCCGCTAAACGATCGTCCCCCCTCCGGCTCCCGAGAGCTACCAAAAGCAGCTGCACTCCCCGCACTACTACTTCCAGCCACGTTCTTCATCCTCACCGCGAACTTGTATGCTTCTGGTGAGGCCACCGCGTGCCTGCCGTTCCCATCTGTTTTTTTGCTCGCGATGAAGCTCTTGATTTTTTCGAAGACCACCGCCTTCATCGGAAACGCGTAGTTCGCCCGCACAAACCAGCGAATTTTGTTCGCCCCGTCTTCGTACGTCACGAACTTCACGATCTTGTCCGGATCCCGCTCGTTTTCTCCGGACGACGTCGATGAGGTCGCATCTTCACCCCCCGCTCCTGCCAACGAGCTCGTAGTCGCGTTTGTCCCCAGTACTTGTTCCTTCAACGAGTAGTTCATCCCTAGCCGAAAGTCCTCGGTCGAGTTCATGTCGCTCGCGTTGATGCCGACCGAATTTTTCGCGTGGAGGGTCAGGGGCACGGCGTCCTCCTCCGGGTCGACCGCGGCCTGGAAAAGAGCTTCCAAATCCATCTTCCCGATCGGGATCACTTCGTTTTCCGTCAGTATCGGCTCCAACGACTCGGGCCGGGTCCGCATCCCGGTGCTGGGATCGAGCTGGGTGAGCTGCGCGAGGAGGGAAGGCTTGGACGGCTCCACGGCGGGGAAGAAACCGAAGGAAACCCAGCTCTGCGTCATGTCCTCCGCGACGTGCAGAAGCTGCAGCTCGATGCAGGCGGATTTGCTCGCGCAGTTCGCGAACGAGTGCTCCGCGGGCCAGCGAATTCCGATCTGGTAGAGGAGAAACTTTTTCTCGAGCCCCTGAGGGAACAGAGGACCGTAGCCCATGCCGCCGAGCTTGGGGGAGTTCAGCAGGGAGAAGTACAGGACGCCGGTCTTGGGGGAGAGGCGGAGGGGCGCAGAGAGCTCGGCAGCGGTGTTGTAGAAGTAGTACAGAGACGACTCCGGCTTGGTGGCTGGAGGTGGAGGACGACGAGGTGAAAATGATTATATGAAAACATAAACATGAAAGACAAAGATCATCATAGTAAATGCCGAGGCCTCGTTTTACAGATATGACTGAAGATATGCGAGCTCAATCAATTATCACTAACTTCGCGCGTCGACGTGGAAAAGGCAATGGCAAAGCGGGATTTATACCTTCTTACCTTCTCTCGAGAGCTCCTTCTGCGCTTCCACCCGTCGGAGGATGTCCCAATCATACTCAAGCGGCGATTTCTCCTCGCACAATGGACAGGTCGGGCACACCGCATCCTCGTCCACGGGTGCACTCAGCGTCGGCGCGGCTGAGAAGCTCCCACTGGCATCACCAGAGCTGTCCGGCTGACGAACGCGCACACCGGCGATCAAGTGAACAGACGTGCAGTGCCAAAGCCAGACATAGGCGACCGCGATACCTGCGAGCCGCGGCCGCGACGAGGCATGCGCGTGCCATCGCCGGCGGGCGGTACTCACTAGAGACTCGTCTACCGCTCCTTCCATTTCACCACTGCGCCTGGTGCTCGGGCTGGCGGCGCGCTCGCTACATCATTTCTTTGGCAAAGCGACCGCGCCTCTTCCGTGGCTCTACTACAGGTACAGCATTGAAATTTAGAGCGGCAAGGGTACGAAGCCGGTAGAACCAGAAGAGTTTTTCGTTGTACCAGAAATTCGGACTCCTTTTCCTTTCCACATTCTGTCTCTACTCTCGGTATGGGCGTTCCTCGAGTTTCCTTTGTCCCACATCAGCCACCTCGTTGTTCGAGACAGAGCACTAGGGGCGCGCCTCTCTTCCAGCTGCTTCCTCTCACCTCGCGAGCAGGCAACTTGCAGATGGTGGTCGTGCGTCTTGTTCGTAGCGAACGGCGCGTATCTCCATCGCATCTGCATACTTCAAGGCGTCGTCAACACTGAATACTTTCTTACAGATACAGAGTGAGAGTAGAGAGAGAAAACTGAAGGTACTACTGTGTCTGCGCGGGTGGCCGACTCTTCACTATCTTTTCTTTCACGTCGTACGTCATGCTTAATTGCTATTGCCGTTTTGCATAAAATTTTTTAAATTGGACGATTACAACTGTATTCCGCCCCTGAGCAAGGCTACCGCATCTGTTGCATACATACTCACCATCGGCCTGTACCTACTGACATGAAAACGAAAACACTTTCAGCTGCATCAGCATTTGCACCTGCACTTTCGATACGGATACTTCAACTTCTGCTTTTACTAGTAGTTGTACACCTGTTGCTGTTGTTCCTCTGCCTCACTTTTGCCGCCCTTTCCGGTCATAACGGGCTCTAGGTTTATCGTTTTGCTGGTGGCCTCGAACTTTTCCTGGAGGTGTTTGTATTCCGACCGCAAGCCGCTTTCCAGAACCAGAGTTCTTGCACTGATTTGCTGCTCAGTAGCGCACATTCGCTTCTCGAGAGCTTGGAGCTGGGCCTCGAGCCTTTGCACTGCGGCGGCTCGAGTTTCCCAGGTTTCAGCGATTTCTGGCGCGCCAGCTGCAGTTCTTTCCTCCAGCTCTACCTCGCCTGATGCGCCGCGGGGGCCATCTTCGAGGCTAGCTGTGTCCCCGAAGATGGCCCCCGCTTCTGATTGCGCGACTGCGTCATCCGCCGCCTGGTCAGCACCATCGGCCGAGCTGCTGCTGTTGGAGACTCCGCGACCAAAACCAATTTTCCCTTCGTCTGGCACTGGTGGTGAGGGTGCCGCCACTGCTAAGTCCATGGCCAGAGGAGGCACGTCGGCGCCCGTAGCTCCTGCCACACGACCGTTCTTGTTTTCGTCTGCTAAGTTCGTGCCTGACCCGCCACCACCTCCACCTTCTCCAGGACCTGGACCAACAGTCGTGGTATAATTGGTAGTCGCGGCCGGAACACCACCAGCAGAAGCTGCAGCAAACAAGTTCGCTACCTGCACCCGCGCAGCGACCCGATCCTGTTTCGCGTCGACACGAAGCAGTTCCACGTGCTTCTGCAGTTCCACGAAGGCGAGTCGCGTTTCGCGCTGGCGCTCGTCGGAGAGTGACGCGAGGTGGTCGACCTGCGTCTGCAGCCCGTCCACGGTGCGCAGCGTGCTGGTTTGAAAATTCGCGAGCTCGCGAAAGATCTTCTGTAGCTGCGTCTCTACGTGCTGATGCATGTCCTCCGTCTCGCGCCGCCGCTCCCGCAACTCGGCCTTCATTTTCGCCAGCTCGAGAAACGAGCTGTGCTGTTCCGGATCCTCGTGCTCGTGCCCCCCATGCCCATTGTTCATCTGCGCACTGCCCTCATCATCCCTCTGCTGCTGCTGCTGCTGCGCCGACGCAGACGGCGCAATCGGTATCAGCGACGGTCGCGCGCTGCCATTTGGGCTTGGAACGATCGACGACGGCCGCTTCATGCTCCCGCCCACTCCGCCCTGCTTACTCGCTGTATGGATTTCCGCACTCGCTTCATGATCCACACTGTTCATCGCGCTCGGACGCACAATCTGCACTCGCGTGACCCGAGCTCCAGGGGCAGCCAAACGAGCGTTGTTTCCACCAGGCGAGCCTCTGTCGGACGACGGCGAGGACCCCGCAACCGTGGATTTAGAGCCGCGGTCCGCACGGTCCGAATGATCGTCCCGACCACTGCGGCCGCCCCCTCCTGTGGCTGTGGCGCCTCTTGCGGTGAAGGACCCGCGACGCCGCCGCCGTGATCTGGACTTTTTTCGACCGGAAGACGATGATTTGGATTTCTTCTCAGCGTGCTGCTCCTGCTTCCTCTTTCCCTCTGCTGGCTCCTCCTGCTCCATATTTTCTACTCGAACCGATGATAGAGAGCTTGCGGCACTGCCACGCGACGAGCAAGAATCTTCGGCATCGGAAAAAAACCCTCGCTCCACGAGTGTTGAGATCCTATCCTCGAGTGCCTGAACCTGGGCCTGATTCTCCTCTCGCATCGCATTCAAATCGTCGCGCAATGTGTCCAGGTCCCTGCCGGTCGCCAGCAGATGAATAGCGCGACGAAGCTCCTCGTCCGCCTCTTGCGGCAGGAGGTCGCGCAAAACCGATCGAAACTGTGCCATTCGAGGGTCGGCGGTAGCAGGGTGCCCCGATGAATGCGAATGTGCCATCCCTTGTTCCTCCGCGCCGATGCAGTTGGCCGATGTGTGCGCTTGTCCTCTCGTCTGCCTCTGCGCTGAGCAGGTTCCCGTTGCTCCTGCGATATGGATATCTTCAACCCCAGGTCCACCTACTCCTCCTCCACCGACGAACAATGGGCCCACGGCGTGAATTTTCGGTCCGCGCTCCAGGCAGACACTCGTACGCCATTCCTGCAAATCGGCGACCTGGCTTTGCAAATCGGTGCGATAGCCCGAAATCAAATCTAGACAGAAAACGCGAAGAGACGTTTCCAGTTCGGCACGATTGAGAACGGGGAGGCAGGAGGAAACACCGCTCTGCGCGATACCACCGTTGCTGTCGTGTGCTCGCTGTCGCTCCACGGGAGGCAACTCTTCTTGTGCCGACAGTGCCGTACTTTTTGTGGTCGCGGGGTGCAGGAGTTGGGGCGACGAACCCCAGTGTGAGGATGAGGGACGCGCAGGCGAATGAGATGCTTCCATGTTGATCTTCAGGGTTTGAAGATTCGGCTAGGGCTACTTTTGCTGGTTGTACTTGTATGTTCTTTGTTGTAAGTTGTACGAGGACGAATGTCTTTTTTCCTACTCGTGCTTCAGTAGTACACCACGTTCGAAATACTGGGATGAAGAAATTGCTTCTACAACTGCTCTGTTACCACAGGGTCTCGCCTCGTCGCTCTACTTACGCTCTCAAAATGGGCGTCATCCGCATGGTCATCTTGTCCATACTCCCGTCGACTCGTCATATTGCCTACCTCCAGCACAATTTCGGCAGGACGGCGACACCAGCGCAACGCAGCCGCGTTTGAAGATGTCGCTGCTTTCAGTGACTAAGCACCTCCGAGTGCGGCGCTGCATCAAAACTCCTGAAGGAAATGAAATGGTATTAAGGTCAACACGCATTCAATTTCATCAACAGCATTTTCGGAGAGTTCCACAGGTGGCTGGATTCGATCTGTCAGGTCCGTGGATCTTCTTTGACAGAGGTGATAGCTTTGTACACGTAGAGCAGCGGGGGGATGTACAATGAATTGAATTGCGTTTCTTGCGATTCGCTACTTCATTTTACATTTACACGGCGCGTCCGCAACGACATCTACGTACCAGTACGTTCTTGATACAGGAAATACTTTTAACTCAGGCCGTCTGGCAAGATAGTCCACTTACTTTAGCTAAAATTTAGACGGGTCAGTGTCAGACTTAGATCCAGAGAGTCAGTCGAAGCATAGTAGCAGAAGCAGTGATAGAGGTGGTACAAAGATATTATCTCCAGCGATTTATTGCAACTTATTCCATCATGTAGATCGGTTTCGATGCACATTTTGGCATTGCTGGTTGTACTACTTCTAGCTTGTGTGCCATCCTCGTCGGTGTCGTATCACGCGGGTCTAACTAACTAAAGGCAAAAATACAGATACTTTTACTTGTCCCTGTGATCATGGCGTCAATGCTTGGTGTCGACGACGTAAGTCACGCACACGCATGTAGAATCCTCTACTATGTGTGACCGCAACCCTTGTTCCTACCCTGTGCTTGTGCCTCAAGATTTTGTTAGTTCAATCGATAAATGATAAACCAGTAACCAGTGCATACCCGGACCCAACAAAAATCACCTCCAAGAGGGTAGTGATACAGGCTGAAGTCGCTTGAGTGTCTACGATGTTGATGGTGGCCCCCAGCAGTTGTAGGCGTTGTAATCACTTCTTCGTGAAACAAACGGAACGAGTGACAGAAACTCAATTCAAGGAGGCCCTTCCTTATACGAAGATGAAGAGACGCAACTGACAAGCACAAGCAGGGTACTCGAGGGTTGGCGATGATGTGTTTAAGAAAATAGAGAGACTTCTACAGACGCCTGCATGAAGATGATGATAAAGATTGATAGATGGTGATGTTGCAAAACAAGGATGCTCAACGAGTACAATCCGAATCACAAGAATCACAATCACAGCTCTCATCAGAATAGCGCAGCAACAGAACGTTTTGACTCCATGCGCATGACTGAGGATGAGAGATGACTCAGACTACGAGAAGTACGCGACGCGCAAAACATACCTACATGCGATGAAAATTTTGTTGAAGAAGGAGGATGACGAGGACGCACGCCAGAAACAAGCAGGACGACGCGCAGGCGCACCCACGAGTACTAGCAAGCGAGAGCGACCAGCCTTTATTCCCTTGGTTCTAGCACAAGCCCCCCGTGTTACTAAGAAAGCTCAGACTCAGCAAACGAGCGAAGGCATATGCAAGCGCGGAACCTCGACCTCCGTCGAGTAAATGTTATGCTAATGCTTGTGCCTCCTACTTACGAGAAGCAACGAGCAGGGCGCCGGACATGTACAGCAAATTGGGCTGGTGCGCTGCAACGTTTTTGCCGCAGCCCCGTCCTCTGGTCTCCATCATCCCCGGCCTCGAGGACTATAAGCCTTCAAATTTCAAGGGTATACGTAAGCGCGATCGACGAAGGGGTCGAAGCAGAAAGAGTGAGTAGAACAACAGTACCACGCGTTTTTCGACAATGAGTCCGTGTCTCACTCAGAACAACATTTTCAAAGCGAAGCTCTTCTAGTACTAGTGCTTGGCGTGAAAATAGGTTCTCCGGTTGTAGAAGACTGACGGTGACGATAGGATTACGACGAGCTTATTTAACTCGTACATAGCCCACCTTCTTCGTCGACGTATGCGAATAGGTTCAATGGAAGCGGGGACAAATAATTCAATTTCAAATTCCGACAGACTCTATACAGGTATTTTTTGTGGGGCTTAGCGTCATCTAGAGGTTTTTCTGGAGGTTCCCGTTCTCTCGCGGCCGCGCGGAGATTCGCGTGGGGGTGCAAGTGCGGGACCTTTGGAACCGCGACTGCCGGCTCTGCTGCCCACCGCCGCACTACTTCTGCTCGATTGCGCGTTCCTCTCGCCGGCCGCCCTTGCGGATACTCCTCCTCGTGATTTGCCAGTATTTGCGGCCTGGTTGTTCCTGCCCCCCGTCGCGGCCGTGCCTCCATTTTGAGTAGCAGCGGTCTTCTGGTGCGACGGCACGACACCAGGCACACATTTCTGCGTGGTTGGCAGAAGGACGTCCGGCAGGGGTTTCTGCATGCCTTTAATATTTCCGTGACGGGTTTCGTGTGTGGAGTTCTTTGAGTCGACCCGTGAAGAAGCGGCTTTCTTCGCCGCTTGCGCTGCCGAGGTTCCTCGCTGCGCGTGCGTCCTCGTTTGCGGATTTTTACTCGCAGCTCCAGAACGCGGCTGCGCAGCAGCACCTCCGCCCGGCGGGGGCGTCGAAGGCGTTTTATTCCTGCGCGCGCTGCTCGTTGCGTCGTGATTGGTTACTCTGTCAGCGCCTACCCCTGCCCCGCTGTTCGACGTTCCAACTCCCGTGACGATGCTCCCAAATGTCGG
This sequence comes from Amoebophrya sp. AT5.2, assembly GCA_005223375.1. Lineage (NCBI taxonomy): Eukaryota > Dinophyceae > Syndiniales > Amoebophryaceae > Amoebophrya > Amoebophrya sp. AT5.2. Next base: position 7,836 of record RXOD01004652.1, read on the forward strand.
ATAATTGCCGCGGCCGCCCCGCAACGTCGAGCCCCGCTCTGGGGGCGCGAAGACGTTGCTACTCGTCCCGAGCCCACCGCCCGCGCCATTCCGGTTTTTCCCGCCACTCATCACGCCGAAAGCGGCGGTGCTGCTTGTCGCGCCACCTGCTCCCCCGCCGTCGCAGCTGCTGTTGGGTCGAACGCTTTCCACCGCCATGCTCGACATGGGCCCGCCCGAACTGCACGAGCTGCCACCCGGCCCCGACGTGGCCGTGCCTTGACGCAACAGCATCTGCCGTTTCGCCGCCCGTGGTTGGCCCTCTCCCTCCTCCTCGTGCCGATGGTCGCCCCCACCACGCCTCTGCGCGTGGTGGTCTCTTCTCGCAGCATCGTCTCGTTCGATCGACTCCAGAAGATCTTCCGAGCGAGCAGCCGTCCTCGCGGCGCTTGCTTTCGCATTCTTGGCTTCGCTGAACAGGATTTCCAGACTGTCGTCGGCGCCGCGGGGCCTTTTGCGGTTTCCGCCAGCGGTGGCGTGGAGCTGCGGCGTGTGCTCCGCGTAGTTGCGGTGCAGATGCGCGTTGAGGAAGTAGCCGCTACTCTTCATCTTGGCCGCGGCCGCGGTACTGGACGCCGTGCTGGAGCCCGTCGCCATGGTGCTCTGGTACGTCATGTGCGTTGGTCGGTTGAAGAACGCCGCCTCGTGCAGACTGCCATGCACCTCGCGAGAAATCGCCTCGTCCCGACTACTGGCGAAAAACATATCACGGAAAGCGCGACTGTCGCCTGGAGTATGTTGTCGTCGAGCGATGGAGGAGGGCGAAGCAGGAGCGGACTTTTTGATACTTCTGCGAACAACAAATTGTACTTTCAGAGGACCATCTCCATTCGGTTGCTTTCGATCGCATTCGACCAGAACCATCAAGAGCGAGGATGAAAAAAATGTAGTCATTATGGAATCTCGTTCGTAGTGGTGGCTCTGCTGGCTGGACCTGGATCTAAATCTAAATAAAATCGTGAAAGAATAAATATAGATGAATAGTACCAGTCCGCTTGAGTGTTTCGAAGCAGTTGGCGAAGAAGTCGTAATCTGGTCGCTCGTTGAACTCCAGGGTGCGGAGCTTTCGCAGAAACGAGATCATGCCCTCCGGCAGGGATTCCAACAACGCCGCTCCATTTTTGTCCGGGGTCGGGCAGAAGTAGCCTTTCTCGTCCAACGGCCCCGAGTACACGCCGTCCGGGGTTGGCTTCAGTCGCAAGGCGAGGCGGTCTGTAGTTCATCGATCAGTTTTTTACCTTTGGCTTTCACATCCATGATCCATCCTGATCATTCACGACGATCATGATGATGATTCCTCGTCGATGCATGAAAAAACAGCACTTGCTACTGCAATTCATTCTTGTACTGTTCGTTGCACAGCACAGTCGTGTTGCGACGAGGAGGGAAAAGAAAGAAGAAGATGCAGAACGAGACGCGGAGCGTGAGTGGAATAAGAAAGTACGTTTGTCTGCATCTTCCAGCGCCTCGAAAACTAGTTTTTTGCCGGCAACGATTTTCTTGTCCCTTTCTTTGCCGCGGCCGACGTTTAGCCGTCTCCAGGGCAGTCCGCCCCAGAGGAGGTCTGCGAAGACCCAGAAGGCGCCCTCGATATCGTCGCGCTTCGACTGCTCGACATTTTGTAGTGAGTTCAAACTTGCGTACGCCGCAGTTCCGCGAAATGACACGCCCTTCGCGGGCTCGCATTGGACCTTCTCTTCGAAAAAATCCTCGCGCGCAAGTCCGAAATCAACCAGATGGAGCCGAAGCTTCGTTGATTGCGTGTTGCCAAGCATACCTGTTTGTGATGTTGCCAAACGCAAGAGTCGCTCATCAGCCACGACAGCACAGACAGTCAAGGAGAGACAAAATATAATGCGGCTTCATGAAGGTCACGATCAGCTAACTTCATTCAATGTAAGTAGAGGGTAGTACAGTTCTGCGGCTTGATGTCTCGATGCACGATCCCCTCGCTGTGGACTTTTTCGAGGATCCGGATGAGCTGCTCGCCGAGGTACCCCACGCTGCAAATACTCAGCTTATGCCGCTTCACGCTCTTGCGAACTTTGGACAGGTCGCGCCCCAGCAAATCCAGCACCATGTACGGCCCCAAGGCCGTTTTTTGGTAGCCATAGAATCGCGGCACGAAGCTCCTGGAGTTGTGCAGCGTACTTCTTTCGATATTCCGTACGTTGTTGCAGTGAATTTAGCTTCAGTTTCTATCCTGTCTGACCGTCAGAGAAACTGGAAAAGGTCGTCCATGTGCGCTTGTAGTAGTTAGAGTTGCATATTTCGATCTCAAACTCAATTCAAGAGCTCGCTGTAGTCCTCCTAGTCAACCGAGGACGTGTAGTCAGTGAACAACCAAAGAAATACTCCGCTGGGCAGTTGAGCGCTTTGTGGAGCTGTTTTTGGATGAGGGCCTCCTTTTCCAGCTTACTCGTTCCGTCTTGCCGGGCCTTCTCCACCTTCACAGCGTAGTTCTGCTTGGTGCGTTGGCAGTAGACGTTGTAGAGCTCCGCAAAGGCGCCATGTCCGACCAAATCCTCCACGATGTACTCGGATCCGGCACTGCTGTTCGAGTACATGGAGGAAGACTTTGGCACAGTGGCAGACCTGTCGGCGAGAGAAGTAGTTCTTGGGATTGAATCTTTTATATAAAGCATAAGCAAAGTACGAGGTAATTAAGGGTGTGCGAGAGGGTTGCGAGGGTACGGGGCCCACCGACAAGATGGGGCCAAGAGGGTGCCAAGAGGGTAGAGGTGGCGCGAGACGGGGGCGCGAGAGGGTCCGCGAGGCAAGAACGAGACAAGACGGAGTAGCGGCCAGGTATTAAGGGGCCGCTAGGGAGCCGGAGAGGGGGCCAAGAGGGTACGCGAGCAACAGAGAGGGGGGAGAGAGGGGGGCGCAAGTACGGCCAAATCCTCCACGATGTACTCGGTCCTCCACGTTGTACTCGCCTCCACGATGTACCCAGACCTGTCGGCGAGAGAAGTAGTTCTTGGGATAGATACAAGTCGCTCATGGTCACGAGCAGGAGCACGACATGGTGGGAGTTAAAGTTATGCATTTTTTTTATTATTGATTCTTCATTAATCTTCCATATTCCATGGGCAGAAGGTCAATTACTTTGATTTGGCGATCACTCAAGTGCATGAGCATGAGTAGGTCTAGGCACGCATCGAAAATATGTAAATGGGTACAGTGCCGGGATCCGATCGCCTTTCTTGTACACAGGTGGCTCCTCACTTTTTCCCATGGCCGGCCCGAAAAAAACAGCTCACTACCCCCTCTAAGGTGATTTTCCAAAGATGGATATTCTCATCGAGAGGGCGTCGTCTTCTTCAGCATGCTTCGCCTTCGGTACGGGTATAGAAACTGAAATTACATTTACAGATTGATTTTGATACATATGCTTAAACAAAGTTAAAGTTGATGAAGCTAGAAGTGTGCGTCGTAGGAAGGTTGTCGTGTGTTTAGTCAGAAGAAGTATGGTCGCTGATGGGAGGCGGTGGGTTCGCGGAGTTATGTCGCCCCAACCCCCTTAATTACATTTCGGAAACATTTTTATGATTTTCCGCAAAAGTATTGGAGTCGGACGATGCAGTGAAGCACACTCAAAGTGAAATAAAAGCGAATACAACGAAAAAGATAACACTCCTTGCTTCCTTGTTCTGTATGGTAGAGAGGTACTGATGTTCAAACGGGGATCTCGATCGAAATTACCCAGGTTTTAGCGATCCCTCGATTCGAATTCGACAACACGGTCAAGATCAGCACCTGCAAATGCGTTTCACACGTGTGCCACTACAAGATGAGGCACGACGTCGCAGACCAGCAACTTGGTTTCATCTCACATTTCAACGATATTTTGCTCAACGAGTTTCGTCGACGTCAACAACTTCAAGCTCGGTTATACCTCGATCAACGGAATGAACTTCTTTGTTCATCGACCTTCAACGCGACAGCGAGCGACCGCGACTGCGACGGGTAGAACAGTGGCAGTCACTCCGTCCCTGCTGCAAGGAGGTTGAACTTGAAATACATTTCTGCCATATACATAAGTAAAAGCAATAGCAAATGACTATGACATAGAAGGAGCCGCACGTCCAAAATTCTGGTGATTCTGATGGAGCTGGATGCTGAAGCAAGGCTTCAAGTTTTTGATTCGGCGCCAGTGCCAGCTCTGCTTTTTGAGCATGCGACGTTTCGTCGCAAACTGCTTACCACACGATCGAGAGAGAGTTCAAATCTCTTTCGAAGAACCAATCGTCCAGGCACGGCTCTTTTGGAACGGATGAAGCTCGAGTCTCGTTCTGCCGGTAGCTCGTGGCGAAGCCAACGAAGTGGAAAACCTTGAACTTTGGTCACGCGGACGGCTCTTGTTCTTGCCGCAACGAATAATTGACCGCCAAAGCAGTCAACGAAAATGCGAAGTCAATCAGCTGGTAGTCGATGCTATCGCTATCCTTATACTGTCGTGTAGATTTGCGCTGTCGTTTATGCTGCCGAGACGACGTTTGCGTAAAAAATGAGTACATTTTCTTTGCAGCAGTGCAGACTGGAGACTCGTCGAGCACGCTTTTACATTTACTTTACGCCGTGAAAGCTGCCGCCGATTGCGTGGTGAGGGAGATAGAGTCGCCCGCGCTCTCGCCGTCCCCAGTGTCCACCGGCATGAAGAGTTGGGCCTGAACGAATAAAATTTTATATATTAAGACAAGATCACGCTACATACGTCAAACTTAAACCCAATCTCACGACGAGGTCGAGGACGAGGACGAGCGGTCCATTTATATTTGGTAGTTAGAACAAGAAAGGGAAGAATTTTTATACCAGTCGTATCCGGTGCACTCTTGCGAGTTTCTTTCTGTCGCTTAGAAAGTTGTAGCTGGTGCGGTCTAGGTGTCCGATGTTGCTGTAGAATGTCTCCACGCTGACCCCGGCCATTTTCTGGATAATCTCCTGTTCCGTCGCGTGTCGGGCCTTCGTGATCACTTCGCCGAGGTGTTGGACAGAATGCAGCACCCCACCAGACTCCCGGAAGTGCCGACACACTTCGACTATCTCCCGCTCGTTGATCTGCTTCAGAACGTCGAGAAGCTGTACGTAAGTTCGTAAGATGAACGAGAGCAGCACAGGTCGCACCCTCCATCTTTAACACCATCATCGTGGAGGACGCTGAAGGTGTTAAAGATGGAGGGCGCGCCCCATGTGTCTGTCTCTGCCTACATGGTGTTACCTTATACTTCAACTTCCAACTACCGGTCGCGTATGGGAAACACGATGATCGTACTTAAAAAAAATAAAAAGTACTTGATCTTGATGGCAATTTATCTTTTTAAAAAATACCGCATCTACCGAGAAAGGAGTACCGCATCCCCGTCAGCGAATGATGGTGGTCTGCTGAACGGCATGAGTGGCAACAGGCCCGCGAGGGAATCGTCGAGCATCTTTGCATAGCATTCGGTGAGCTCGAAAATGTCCTCGTGCTCGCTGTAAGCCTCCTGTGCCTCCTCGAGGTCCTCTGCACTGATGTTTTCGCCCGCGAGAAAATTCGTCTGCAGCTCGCCGAGCTTTTCCATGGCGCCGCTCTGTTGCGCCAACTGCTCCTTCAGCTGCTCCTCGGGAAACTGTCGAGTTGGAGAGGAGTGGAGCTGATGCCGAACTACAGTTCATTCATATTTGTGTTCGCTGTTTCTGTGTGTCCACAAAAAAAAACCTGTAGCACGACTTCGGTACCACCATGCCTTTCGCCTGTAGGTTTTCCCGTACGCTGTAGCTCATTTCGGCGAATTCGCGGCATTTCGCGTGGAAGGTTAGCGCCAGTCGGTACAGGACCTCTTTTGTTTGCTCGCGGCTTAGTTTGGTTTCTCTGCTTTCCTGCCTGCTTATGGTTGCTGAGGCGAGGTGCATGAGCCCTGCTATCGTGCCCTCCTTTTTTCCCTTGCCGGTTCTCCTCGCTCGGTGGACGACTGAGGCAAGCCCCATCGCAGCTAGTGTGCAGACAAGCGCCGGACCGCCGTAATCGCGCCACTTCGAAGACGAGGACGCGGAACTTGACATGATGCTGGAGCGCGCTTCCGAGTGCTGGCGGGGGTGGTCTATTCACAAGTAGCGCGAGGTGAACGTAAACCGTCGACGCCTTGTCGGTGCGTATACTATGAATGTATTGTACGGCTTACACGGTAGGCTGAGGATAAAAAAAGAAAAAGCCCTGCAAGATATAAAGAAACGAAAATTTTTTAATTTTAATCCTTGTAAGTGTGAGTGTCGTTCTACTGCCAACTAATGAATGGCCAAGTAGTCATCCAGCTGTTCGTGCGAATCGGAAAAGCCACACGCTGAACCACGACTATGATGAACTTAAAAAAGTACGTACTCACAGTCTACATTACTTAGTGCGTCGTCTTCGTGAAACAGCACCACGACCACCACCAGTTTTCGTTGCACGCGGGCGACCCAAAAGTTTTTAAAGGATTTTGAGCGACCGGCGAGATCGATCACGACGGAGAAAGTGCTTGATCTCGAACTCAAAAATGGGATCGCTATGATAGAAATTCCAGGGACCACGAGGGAGGCATCCAAGTGGAGTGAGTCCAGCGTGCAGCACGAGTCGAACGATGAAGGATAAAGGATAAAAAGAGACCTCCAGCTCCACGGCAGGAAAAAAATAATGCAAATGAAATCACGCATCGGCATCAACAGACCGTCGGAGGTCAGCTTACCCTTACGCTCCGACACGATCACAAAGGAATGATCACGCACAAAAAAATCCATCTTCCGTCAGTGCAGCAAAACATTTTCAAGCGCAGCCACGCTCCTGCGTCAAGAGAAACGCGCATCTGACTGAGGCCGCACTCAACTCAAGCCTCGAGTAGAGAAAGCTCCATTGATTTTTGTTTTCTGGTTCGATATGAAAATGCATCGCGATCGTCTTCCAGCATCAGCTCAATTTCAATTATACAGCAGTTTTTCTGCATCCGTCCCTGTTTTGTTTCTTTTCGTTGAAATAGATCTGAAACTGAATGAGAATGATATTTCTGAGAACCAACGTTATAAATTGACTCGCGAGGGGGCTCTAAGTAACTACCCCGAAGCACTATGTATGATGAACAAATCCAAAACAGTGAAGAAGTAACTGTACAAAAACGAATAATTCGCGGTCTCTCGACATGGTCTGTGCCTGGTGTAGCTGTGGTGGACAGGAAAACTGAATTGATAAATGACATACCATATCACTTTGCTGGCGTGTGGTCAGTACGGGGATTGGTTGGTTAGATGATGACGAGCTTCTGCTACTCACTGCCTCGTTCAAGGACAACAAAATTTCTGTGCAACTTCAGGTCAAGAAAAATTATTTCATAGCTTGGTAATAGATATTCATGGGGGCTTTTTCATGATTTTGCTCGATGTTGAAACAGGCATTAGCTCCGCGCGCCAGCAGCTCCTGTGCGATGGGTTCGCCACAACACATGATCGACAAGAGGACATCAGCAAAATTATGTTGTCGGATAGGGCACAATTTATTAAATTTATTGCTTCATCAAGTTGTTCAATTTCAAGCTGAGTGCTGGCGCTAGTCTGGTTCTACCTCTACGTCTACTCTTCGTCTATCTAGGTCTGGTACTAGAAGTATGTAGGCATAATCCACATGTACCTCCTACGTGCTTCTAGATTAACACACAGACAATTAAAACAAGTGCGAAAGGCAAAAAACGCGCTTCATGATGAGACGCTACTCCGAAATTTTTATTCAAGTTTTAGCTTCACTATCTACCTACGTCACTTCTACTTTTTTTCCATTGCACGGTGGTGATCCCCGGCTCCGGGCGCCCACAAATTTTTCATCATGTCCGCCTTCTGCAGCAATCTTTTTTCTTGGGTGGGCGACCGCGCCAGCACTCGTTCTCTCGCTTCTGACAGGCGGCCACCAGCTGTCAGCAACAAGTCGAGCTTGCGGCCCTCCGTCGCGGACGCTGGCGCTGCGGCTGCACCACCACCAGCTGCTGCAGCTAGTTGTACACCGACACCGAGTACTACTGGCGCAGAGGAGGTTACTTCGCTGCTACTGCGAGCCCGAGCAGAAGCGGCTACTTGCAACTCGCCGCTACGGTCAAATTGGTTCCGCAGAAACGAAGGAGCCGTGGAATTCCGAGAGGACCCAAATGGTGCGGCCGACTCGCCGGGACTCGACGTGCCGCCTGCGCCTGCGCGATTGCCACCCCGTAACGAGCTCACCTGTGTCCGCGCACGCGGCGGGCCGTCGCACCTCTGCGGCTCCAGAATAGATCCCGGGGTGCCGGGGGTCTTAGCTTTCTCTTGCGAGGAAAAACCGAAATCAGGAACCGGCGGCTGATCCGTGGCTTGCTGTCGTTGTTCCTCCGTGCTACTTTTTTCCTCGGGCGCCGTCAATAAACCAAACTTATGGTGAACAGCAGAGCCAGATGCTGCTCCTGCTGCTGTTCCTGTTTCTACTGCCGGCGACGTCGTCAGCATCTCTCTCACTTCGTTGCTCGCCTGCTCCTTAATATGAGCAGCTCCTGCACCGGTCTTGCTGCAGTCATGACTCGCTTGCTTCGCATGCTCGGCCTGATTGACATTGAGAGCAGTGCTCTTGCCGGAACCGGTCGTCCGGTCGACGCTAACAGTGCTCAACACACGCCCCAGCTGCGGCGGCGCCGCGATTGTGGAAGATCGCGTGGAGCCCCCCAATGGATCTGCGTCCGCGGCCGCAGGAGTGCCTTCCACCTCATCAGAGCAGGGGGCAGGGGACTGACGAGTCGGAAGTAGTTCACGCACGACAGGAATGAGATCAGAAGTCGCACTTTTCGCAGGACCAGGACGCTCAATCCTGATTGGAATTTTCTCGACGGCGACGACCTCTTCCGGTTTTACGCTCTCTTGCTCTTGCTGGAGCTCCGGGGTACTACGGCTACTTGATGTGGCTTCGTCGGCTATTCCAGCGGAGGAGGAAGAAGCAGCAGCCTCAGCTGTTGCTGGCTCCTCTTGTTGGTCTGCCTCTGCGACTGCCATTTCCCGTTGGAACTGCCGTCGGAGTTCTTCTTCCGCCTGCTGCACCTGTTTGTTTTGCTGCGCTGTCAACAGCGTGTTTTGCTCGTCGGCACCCGCTAGTTCTGGCGCGGCAAACGCAGAAGCGCCAGCAGCGCTGTTCCTGTTGACGATAGGCATACTAGCAGCCTGACCGTGACCTCCCTGATTGTTCACCAGAGCGGCCATCTGTACCGCCGACAGAAGCATCTGCTGTTGCTGCGCCGCAAAAAAAAGCAGCATTTGCTGCTGTTGCTGTAGCGCCTCCACATTAGACAGCACTCCGGTACTGCTAGCTGATGAAGCTCCAGCTTCGGGCAGAAACATGAACTGGTTCGGACTCATCGGCCCATTGTCGTTGTATCCAGTGCCACCTCCTGTAGTTCTTCCCTGGCTCCTCGAAGATGCGGCCAGCCGGTCGCGCGAGCCACCGCCAAAGAGAGCTGCCTCGAACTCGCTCATCGCATTTCCGGCCCTGCTCGCACCACCTGCTCCGTCCCGCGGCGACCGGCGCGGCTCCCGGCCTCGGGAAGGCCCACTTGACATCTGCTGGCCCATCGCAGAAGATCCGTACCCGCCCGACGTCATCTGCATCGCATACGGGTTCATTTGGGGCGCGCTGTCGCGCGCTTGCTGCTGGTCCATCGCTGACATCAGTGCGTCCGCTTTCAGCAGTCCCCGGCCCCGGCTGTACGAGTACGCGGACGTAATGCTCTTGGCCGAGCCCCCGCTCTTCCCGGACGCGCTCCGGCTCGGAAACATGAAATTTCGCGCGCGCGCCGCCATCGCGTTCATGCGATCACGCTCGCTCATCTCATCACTGCGAAGAGCGTCCGCATCCTCCACACGCTGCTGGACGTCGCCAAAATCAACATCTGCTCCCGCGTATCCGAATGCTCCTGGTGTTCCGGCAGCTTCGGCCGCCTGTTGTTCGTAGCCCATGCGACTGTACGCGTGCAGCCGAGAGTGAAACAGGTCGGACACGGCTGCCTCCTGATCGATTACAGTTTGCGGACGCGGTGGCGCGGAGGTGGGTGCAGAAGCGGTCCTCGCGGAACCGAGAGCGGAAGTCGCGGTCTTGACATTCTGCGCCGGCGGGAGCGGGTCCTGGTGCTTCTGGAGCAGCCCTGATTGCAGTAGTGCAGCGTCGATGCTGCTCTTGTCCTTTGATGTTCGACGGTGGCTTCCCTCCTGCGGCACAGACGCGTCGAGAGTGGTGGGCGCCTGCGCCGGCGTGGTCGCCTGCGACACGGAGGACGCCGCCCGCGAATACACGTCGTGCGAAGTAGTTCCCTGGGAGGCGTCGCGGAGCGGTTCCCCACCGGCACCAGCGCGACCGCGAGTGGAGGAGCTAGTACCCGGGCCGGCGCTCTCGTCCTCGCTTCCGCTGCCCGTCACCGCGCCAGTAGTAGTAGCTTGAGGTGCAGCCGCCGCAATGTGGCTTTCTCTTACTTCCGCGTGAGCGGCAATGGGGGCTGGCATAACAGGCTCCATGTGGAGCCAGAACTGGGCGGCCTCCTCGAAATCGTCCCACGGGTACTTCAGCAGCCAGGCGTTGTAGGTGACAGGCTGGCCGTCGCGCGCGTCGATCCGCAGGCCGGTCGACGGGCGGGCGGCAGGGACTTGAGCAGACGCTGCCCGCTCTGAAACAGTAGATGAAGAACGCTGACCCACGACGTTTTGAGCGGCTGATGTCCGAGTCGATGCTTCCAGCTCCGGTGCTCCGGAAACGCCGGACCCTCTGCTCACTCCAGTAGCTGTAGAGGCTTTTGCTTTTTCGTCGGCGAGTTCGTCCATCTGGCTCTGCGGGTGCTCGTCCATGGCGGACACGGAGTCGAGAGGTTGAACCTTGACGAGTTGCGTCGATGGCGCGCGCGATGACCGCGACGACGCTTGGTCGCTCACGTTCAGCATGTTCACTTCGTCTTCGACGTCCGGGTCCGCTTCCACCTCATCTACTGCTGCCTCCGCTGCTGACTCCGGGGGCGCAGCGACGAATATGCTTGGCACTGATGCTTTATTTGTTCCCTCGCCCCCAGCGCTCTTCACGGACGAGGCGCCAGACGGGGTGGCTGCGCCGACGGAGCTGCTCGTCGTGCCAGAAGAACGTCGACTGGCAGAAGGAGCTTGCTGTTGCACGGCGGACCGGCGAGGCACATGCTTGTTTGATTGGTGCAGGAAGCTGAAATTCCCGCCGAACGGCACGGCGCCGGCGCCCCCGACGTCCTCATTCACGTTCCACACCCCACTCGCATTCGAGGCCGCCGCGGCACTCTTCGCGGACTTTTGAGACTCCGCCTCGCTAGTCGTGGCCTGCAGAGGCTCGGGGAGAGCTTCGTGAGGCTCCGTGCGGGAGAAATCTCGCGTTCCTTCCGCGGGAGGCGTTATGTACGAGGCGGCCAACGGCTGGGTGCTCGTGGAGGGTCGTGACACGCTTTTCCGACTTTTTCTTCGCGGAGCCTCCGGCGCGGACGGGGTGGTGCCCCCGATGCCACCACCCGAAGCTTCCTGCTGGCCCCCAGCTGCGACTGATGTTTTTTCTGAGTACGTCGCGCCCCCGGCCCCAGTTTGTGTCTCTCTTCCCCGCCTGCTGCTGCCGGTAGTTCCTCGGCTGCC
>RXOD01004653.1:0-19517 GCA_005223375.1 Amoebophrya sp. AT5.2
CATGATGACCATTGCGAAGTCGGGGAGAAAGCGAGAGCTCCTACGTAGTTATCAGAATCTACCACAATAATTAAGACCAACCACAACTCACCCGCTCTGATGGATCATTTTACCCCAGCACAGTCGCAACTTATTAGAAGCGTCCACACGAGCGCGAAAGCTAAGCCACTCCCATTCTAAACCTAGTCCCCGATCTACATCACCGAACACGTGGAGAACTTCTTCCTCTTTCATACTTCTTCACTTTTCTACCACTTCTTGCCACAACCACAGACCACAACAAGTTTACAACTGCTCCAGCTCCATCGCTCATCCACTTGCAACCTCTAAACCAAACAGACACTCCTCAGCACTTCTGACTTCTATTTCTTGGACTTGGAACTCTAACGTACTAAAAGAAACTTGCTCCAAATTATATCAGTGGACGGGTCATAGTACCTCTCAACCTCAAGCATCATTCTTTCAAGGATGAAGGCTTACAGCACCAAAAACTTGTCCGAGATGAAGTACAAGCAGGGCGCGGCGCCGGTTGGTCCGACTCGTCTTCTGTTGTTGACGCAATTGCTGGCTGCGGTGATTTCCTTCTCTACGTGGTGCACAACTCCGGTCGATGCCGTCGGCAGGGTGAAGATATCTGTAAGCTTGAGTCTCAACGGCGACCTTCTCACGTTCGACGATGAAGGTTCGACGTCGTTGGAGGCGGATCCGCAGCTGATGACGGTGGGCGAGCTGCAGGAAAAGGTTTTTCACGCACACAGGCTTCGCATAGAACAAAAGGCAGCCGGCCCCCCGACGGAATTCGAGCGCTATCTGACAAGCTACGGGTTCGCCGGGTACAAAACGATGCTCTCTCTCGTCTGGTATGATCCTCAGGGGAATCCGGCAGCGAGGCACGACGGAACACTGGGCCTGGGGGTGGTGAAGCTGGGCCCGGCTCTCCCGCGGACGCATTCCCACGACCCGACTGTCACGTCCTCTGCGACCCTGGCTTCCGCGGAAGGCCTCCAGCTGCTGAATTACCGGCTCCTTCACGGAGGGTGGCCACCTCATTTGCACCTACTGGCTACTTTCGTGGACACGCTGTGGGAGCAGTGCGCGGGAAGGGGCCCGGAGGGGAGCGAAACGGCTGGGCAGGTCGGCTGGGCACGAGCGCTCCTTGCTGCGGTCGAGAGGAATGCCGGTGCGTACAATAGGCGCGGCCCTCCACCGGGCGAAGAACAAGCAGCTGCAGCTGGTGCGCCACCGCTCGACAAGGCCGCCGCTGCACGCGGGATGCTGTTGAAAGGAGTGGCAAACGAAGTTTGGCACGCACGCGGGATCCTGTTGATGGGAGCGGCAAACGAAGTGTGGCACCACTACGTAAAGAACGCATATCCTTCTTTGGGGGGGGGTTGGTCTGGCGTGAGTAGGTTATGGTCAGAGTACGCTTCTCCGGCCCTGCACTTCCGCCGCAAGCATTCATCGCGGGATCCACAGGAGATGTGGGCATTGGGGCTGACAGATGTGAGGGAGGAGAGAGCGCTGCTCGTCTACAAAGAAGAGGTCTTATCTACGACGGCGGGCCTGCCGAGCCTGCCGAATGATGAGTACGAGTGGAGACGACAGTTTATCTCAATGGAAGCAGCGCCACCGAGGGTGAAGTATGCCGTGGGGCATTGCTGGAAGGCGGCGGTGACCACGGCGCTGATGGAAAAAGAAGAGAGCGAAGCCGGGGAGCACAAGCCGCGTCCCCTGGTGCTGTCGTCCGGTGCGAGGGCCGAGGCACAGAGGAGGGCAGCGCAGCTCAAGATGTTAGAGGAGAAACTCCAGCCGGTGTTTTCCGTCGAAAGTTTTTCGTGGTTTGCTTTGTGGGGGGATGGGGGCAGCTGTGACATGATGTCGATGAGGAAAAAATGAAAATATAAAAAATATAAAACAAAAATAAAAAATAGAAGCTGTTTATTTAGTTGATGGTGCTGTGTGTTCTACGATTGATCTCTACCGATTGTTCTTGTGGGGTGCGCTGTGTCAATCAGGAACATAAAAACTACGCCATTTTCTTGCACAGCTGACCGGTTCCAGATCTACGGCGATGTTCTAGCTTCATCAAAAAAGTGATGCTCTTTATCCTGTTCCTCTGCATGATTTCACTAGAAAAATAAGTTGTTGTAGTTTCAGGCTTCATAGATTTGTTGCGCGTTTTCTGCTTACGTTCTGATGACGGCCAAAAGAGTTCTGTCGCCGCTGGCGTTTTGTGTCAGCTCGACAATCTTCAGACCATCCGAAAACTCCCCGCGGTCCGCCGTGAATGTATCAGAATTTAGCAGGGATTGAAGCTATTTACGCAGTGCGCTCGGTTGTTTCTTCGGGAATTATCGGTGCTGTTCTGCCCGAAACACCATCCAGAGGCTCTACGATCAGGTTCTTACGGTTGGATTTGTGAAAGTGGAACCAAGCAAGAACAAGATCAGAATAGGATAGAATGATCCCACAATTATTCAAAGCAAAGAGGAGAGTGCCAGGACTTCCTTCGGTGCAAGAACTTTTTTTTTACATGCTCAGACACATCAGTCATGTCCATGTGCTGTACTTAGTTATGCGGCGCAAGCTATAGGCACTAGGACAGACGCTGTTAAGGCTACGGGAAATGCATACGCGAACTGCATATTAATATAGAACCAAATACTTTGAAAAATCTCGTACTACCGGCGCTATCCATAGTTTTTGACTGGCCGCAATGGAAAAAACAACCGCGATGATTGAAGAGCAAGAGCTTTCCGAGGCTGACATAAATTTTGAACACAGCTCATAAATTTTGAACCCACGTCAAAGAACGCGGCAGGAGCACGAAAACACACGCCCAATCATGAGTAGAAGCAGTATCCACCAAGGACGGAATTTCGCCGCTCCAGGTGGGAACTCCTGTTCATATTTTTTAGTCAATGTCTCGTCCTGTGATCCGAGACTCTTCGAGTAGATGATGTGTTGTTGTAGTGGAACGAAAAACGAATGCAGCTTTTTCGTATAGTAGAATCGAGGAGAGAGGCGGTAGTTGGTGTACGCGTGGTTAATTGAAAAAACAAATGGTCATGCAGCCAATCTGTAGCACCGCGGACGATGCTGCGAAGAGGATGCTGCTCGAGTGTTGTTTCTAATGCACAGACGAGTGGCTATCGCGTAAGGTGGAAACTCAAAGCTCTACAGCTCTTCTATCTTTCCGCACATGATGGAACAAGGAAGATCATGATCCGGTCGGTCGTACTCGTGATGGAGGATCTGGAAGGAAGAGTGACACAAGCAATGGCCATATCGCCTCGTGTCGTGCTTTTTTGTACGTTGAAAGCAATGGTCGTTATGTGCTTTGTCCTTAGAAGCAAGCTGCTCCCACTCCCAGCTCCACTCATCTCTAGCATGTCGTGAGACCTATTCAGACTCGATAGATCGCAGTCACCCTCTCCCTCAGCCTCATCACTGAGGCATTTTTTATAGCTCCGGTCCATTCATCAAAAAAGAATCACTGACTAGACTACATTCATCACGTCCAATAAATGAAGAGCTTCGCAGTAGACCCGACGGTTTTCGCTATGGACTCCCGTCTGCGCGACCCCTGCCGGACGCAGTCAACCATCTACGGCACCCACGACGACGCGTTCGTGGCCACGTCGCAACCGCAGGCCACCCGGGTTGGGCTTGAGATCCTGCGGAGGGGTGGTAACGCCGCGGACGCTAGTACTAGGGAAGGGCAAAGGAATCTCTGCCCAAAACAGCGTCGGAAAGCAGGGCGGAGGAGGGGGAGCGGAAGCGCAACTAGGGATCCGGAAGTAACGCAGAAACGGGGCGCTCGTGGTGAGTTGTTGGGGTCCCAAGCGTTCTCTCGTCTGGCTTCCCTGATGCCCGCTTTAGATCATTTGCCAGCTGGCAGAAATTGCCTTTACTCAGGGACCCCTTTCATAGGCTAAAAGGTGGCGCTGGGGGATTCCTTGCGCCTCGGTTTCCGGGTTTTGGGCAGTGAGACGGCCTTTAGATACGTTGCGACCGTGCTGGCGCTGAACGTGGTCGAGCCGTGCCAGTGCGGCATCGGCGGCGATTGCTTCGCGCTCTACTGGAACGCGGGCGAAGTCGCAGACGGGAAAAGACAAACTGGAAAAGTGCACGGCATGAACGGCAGCGGGCGGTCGCCGATGGATCTGACGCGGGAACGGGTGGCCGCGGACGTGATGGGTGGGCCCCCGACGTTCAACGACTGCCCGGGAAGAACGGCGTTGCCCGACACCGTTCCAGCAGAGAGTGTCCACGCGGTCACAGTGCCGGGGGCCATCGCGGGGTACCTGGACTTCTGGGAAAGGTTCAAGTCGGGCAAGCTGACGCGTAGGGAGATCTTCGAGCCGGCCATCGAGCTCGCGGAAAACGGGTTCGTGGTGCCGGTGTGGACGGCCGGACAGTGGAAACTCTCCGAGGACATGCTGCGGCGCGGCAGCAATGGGTGCGAGATGCTGCTGTTGGAGAAGGAAGAGGGGGAGGAGGAAGGTGGAACTACTAGAAGTTGTACACAAGAAAAACAAGATCATCTACTTTACCGCGCTCCGAAGTGTGGCGAGGTGATGCGCAACGCGAATTTGGGAAGAGTGCTGCGAAAGATCGCGGATGAGGGAAAGAGCGGGTTTTACGAGGGGGAGGTGGCGGAGAAAATCGTCGAGGTTTTGAACGACTCGGAAAACAACGGAAGAGACGGCGAGAAGAGCGCGATGACGATGGCCGATCTGAAATTCGCGATGACGCACGGCACGACGTTTGACGAGCCGTGTGCGGTGAGCTATCGAGGGAGGCTGAATGTCCACGAAATGCCGCCGAACGGGCAGGGAGTTACCGCGTTGGTGGCGTTGAACATTTTGGAGAACTTCGATCTAAAAACGTCGCAGGACCACGGAGAAGTGCACCTGAAACACGGAGGTGTGATGATAGAATACGAAGCGCGCCGCTTGCATTTGATGATTGAGAGTCTGAAGCTGGCCTTCCACGAGACGAGCCGGTTTGTCGCAGACAGCGCGACTATTTCGCAGCACAAGAACGAGGACCAACTCACGCTCGAGCAGCTGTTGTCGAAGGAGTACGGCAAAACGCTGAGCACCCTAATCCGCCCGGACGCAACCTTGGAAAGCCACAGCAACATCGGAGGAAAACTTGCCGAGCTAAAGGCAAAGGCGCAGGCGGCTTGGGCCGCTGCCGGAACAAATGCATCAAGCGAAACAATAAGTTCCAGTGGCCGTAATGGAGCCGACGGAACATCAGCAGGAACAAGCGGTAGCTTGGCTCCAACGAACGCTTCCCACACGACGCAGTTCTGCGTGATGGACTTCGACGGCAACGCCTGCTCCTTCATCCAGAGTAATTACGCTGGCTTCGGCACGAATTTGGTTCCAAAAGATTGCGGGTTCACCCTTCAGAACCGGGGCAGCAATTTCGTCCTGAACGATCCATCCCATCCGAACTGCGTCGCCGGCGGGAAGCGCAGCTACCACACCATCATACCCGGACTCGCGACGGTTTCGGAAGGAGATTTGGTGAAGGGGGCGCAAGACTTCGCCTTTGTGTTCGGCAACATGGGTGGCTTCATGCAGCCGCAGGGGCACGTGCAGCTGGTAAGCAACCTGGTTGACCGGGGCTTCGATCCACAACACGCGATCGACTTTCCCCGCTTCTGCATTCAGCCACTGCCGGCCGGCGCGACGAAGCCGCCAGTGTTTTCTCCGCCATCCTCTGCGGTCGGTGGAGCGGAGGACGCATTACCAGAGCCAGTTGTAGAACCTTCGGTAGAGATACACCTGGAGGCCCAGGGGTGGGGCGCACCGGCGGATCGATCGTTTGAGCGGATTGTGGAGAAGCTGGCGGGACTTGGGCACAGAAATCTGGTGCGAGCGGACGGGTCCTCGAGGAGCGTGTTTGGAAGGGCACAAATAGTCGGGTACGCAGACAGGATGGCAGGGAATATCAACAATAACCAGGAGCTCGTAAGGGCGGCAGGCTCAGAGAGCCGCTGCGACGGCTGCGTCTTCACCGTGCGAAGGCCGTCGTGACATCGTATTATTGGACCATGTCAACGTGAATCAATACCGATTGATTTTTAGAAGTGCCTTCGAAAAATCGCTCCCTGTTTTCGTGGCATCTTATCGTCGTGGAAGCAACCTCGTCTGCCTCTGAGCCTTTTGACTGTAACTAGAAGTCGATCTTCATGTGGATGTGCATGTGGTCAAGGTCTGAGGAACAGATTTTAGCGGGTCCTCGTGGCGCGATCATCTCGTGGAGAAATAAACGATCCAAATGAATCGTCGTTCGTGAGGTCGTTCGCGTTTCCTCGTGTCTCGACAAAGTATAAACCGACAGAGAGATGACGCCAACGAGAGACGGATCGATTTACAGTCATTGCTCGGGAGAGAAGAGCAAAAAAAAATATCTCTGTCGCTGGAATAAATATACTTACGTGCCCCGCGCATGATATGTAGGGGATGATAAAAACAGCAGCCTGCAGGACTTTGCTTTACAGGAGCACGTGGCGCTTTGTTTTCTTCCTCTTCCGCGGAGAGTAAGGTTTCTGCGTATACAGGTGGGTCCTCCTCGTCGTCTCTAGCTGGTCTCGTCGAAAACTCTCAGCCAGCCATCGATTTTCGTCCCCTCATCGTCGAAAATCCGTTTTCCGCAATCGCCGACGATGAGCGCCCCTTGCCCTGCCTCTGCAGCGCCCGAGGGCGGCTCTTTCCTGAGCGTCGACTATTGAATGGTTTCTGGGAATTTAAACGTCTCGCTGTGTAGCGAGATTGCTGGGGGGCAACGCCAGCCTAAAAAGGTTCCTTGCACTGCGGTGCGCGTCGCGGACGCTTATGGTGCTGGGTAGCAGCACCGCTTATCTGGAAAATAGTATTTTCTTTAACAGTTTGTGGTCAGCAAAGACATGATCAGCCTGCGGGCCGAACGAGCCTACGGGCCTAACGAGCCTACGGGCCGAGAGAGCCTACGGGCAGGGAGCGAGTCGCATCTTTTTTCGGAGCCTACGGGCCATGAGGGAAGATTTCGGAAGAGAGTAGTTTGTCGCTACTGACTTCGTAACTGGCTCGCAATCTCAATCAATGAAAATGTAGATGAGGTCTACTTTTTGCACGTCGCAGTCTTCTTGAAATGATGAAAAAAACTGCAGCCTGCAGGACTTTGCTTTACAAGAGCGGTTTTCGTCCCTCGGACTTTGCTTTACAAGAGCGGTTTTCGTCCCTCTTCCTGTCGAGAGGGCGCTCATCGGAGAGGGGGCGCTCATCCCCTCAAACTCGAAAATCCGTTTTCCGCAATCGCCGACGATGAGCGCCCCTTGCCCTGCCTCTGCAGCTGCCATCAACGGCGGCTCTTTCCTGAGCGTCGACTACGCGGGCTCTCTCCACCAGCATGATCAGACGTCGTTTGATAGTCCTTCCGACGAGCAAGGCTACTACTCGCCCGAAAACGTGCTTGACGCCGGTTTGGGTGTTGCCGCGAACTTCCTGTTTTCGCCGCCCGGCGATAAGGCTAAAAACATCAAAGAGCACAATGCAACCGGACATGAACCACATCGGACGAGCAGTAGTACACCTTCATCTTCGTCGTGTCCGCCCCTGCACGATTTGTTCGGGCGTCAGTACTATGAGTTTGGCGAGGAGAACTCCTCCGCCGCCATCTGTCTCTCGTTCACGCTCGCGATTTTGGCGTACTACTTCGGCTTCTACGTGCGGTCGAAGTCCACGTTCCTGCAGATGAAAGAGGTCCGGGGGGCGTTCACGAACGTGGTTTTTCTCTGGGGCCACAACGCTGTGATCGAGACGGTGGTCTACATCGACGGCCAGGGAAAGGATTCGCCCGGGAAGTTCGCGTGGTGGCTCGAGTTCCTCCGCTACCTCTGCTTCATGACGGCGGGCGGCTTCTGGATGGTCACCTGCCTGTCGATCTACTTCGACCTGCCGGACGACCCGGTCCGGTTGAAGCGGCTGCTCGCCTGGCTGGATAAGCGCTGCTTCCACCCGAAAAACAGCATCTTCTTCACCGCGGCCGAGCGGGCGCAGAAGCAGGAGCAGGAGAAAATCAAGATGTCTGCTGGGAAGGATGGCGGTTGTGGCCCTACGACCGGGGAGGTACTAGATGAAGATGCTGTCGATAAAGATGAAACCGTGCCGGAAGAAGAATACGGTGTGATCGGCACGGGTGGCTTCGGGCGGAGCTTCGTGGAAAAGCGGCTGGGAGAGGAGTTGCTGCTCTTGGCGAAGAAAGCAAACTACTACGACCTCCCGCCGGACAAGGAAGCGGTGCGCACGCGCGCCTCCGCGCTGGAGGCGGCCGCGAAAGAGAGGAAAACGATAACGGGTACATCGAGCAGGAGAGAGCCAGATGCCGATCAACAGCACGAGCCAGAGCACGGGCCAAACAAGACGGCGAGAAAGGCGAACACAAACAGGCTAAAGGTGAAAAAGTCCTCCCCCAACCATCCGCCGCGCGAGAGCGCGAGCGAGACTCACTTTCTGATGGAGGGCAGCCACCAGCGTGCCGAGGAGGGGATTTCAATTTCGGGCGGCTCCGCCTCGGCGATGTCCTCCTTTAATGGGTTTGGGGAAGGGTCCTCCAGCGACCGGGAGTTCGATAGTCGGAATTATCCCTCCGACTTCCGTGGTTCTGCCGCGCAGCGCAACAGGGTGGCAGCATCTGGTCATGATGGTGGCCGGGGTCTAACAAGTGGCCAGGAGGGGGGCGCAGATGAAGTTGGAGGAGAACAGCAAGTGCATGACTGGAACCACCCGGAGGACGAGTACCTTCCCCTGTTGGCGGACGCGGACGAACTGCCGCTGGAGCTGAAAGACCAGAACCAGCTACAGCTCGAGGGCGAGCTGCAGGAGGAGCTTAGGAAGTCTAGAGACCTCGTCTGGTAAGTCACTTCCAGCTGTTCCGCGAGCACGTGTGCCACTGGACGCAGATTGTGTACAGTGAGCAGGTGGTAAGTGAGCAAGGTACTCTTGTTTTAAGTCTACCCGCCGCGAACAGACCGGTCGCGGTTTCATCGGAGATACCCCATTCGATAGGTGGGAGCAAGGGGCGGCTCCCTCAGATGAGCCATCGCGAGGGATAGGAATCTCGTCGGAAACCACAGTGATAAGAGCACAGTGATAAGAGCATAGTTCTCATTTCTAGGCTGCTTTTGGTCTTGTAAACCAAGCGTACGGCTACGGCCTACCGATCAAACGGATGAAAGCCTTTCTTACCAGCTGGGCGCACCTCCATAACCCTGAAACTCCACCACTTCCAGCTGTTTCGCGAGCACGTGTGCCACTGGACGCAGATTGTGTACTTCGTGTTCACCGTCCTGCTCGCGCTGGAGACCGTCGCCGTCGGCTGGGGGGACCAGTGGTTGCCGGGAGTGATGATCCTCACCCCCGTGATTTTGTCCCTCGTCGTGCTGTCGCTGTACCTGAAGCGGGAGCACCTGTTCCGAATCGTGGACCTGGAGGACCTGCTGCGTCCGGAGGACGGTGGTGAAGATCGCGGTGATAGCAAGACGAAAAACTTCTACGGCTCGGAGGAGGAGGGATCTTCGGTGCTCGAACCCACCAGCAGAGCAGATGGGGCGATTGTATTAGAAGGGCGGGGGAGTTCCGTCCTCGGGGAGGTCGATCCGGTCACGGGCGAAGCGTACCTGAGCGAGGAAGACTACCGAACAGCGATGCGGGACGAGGAAGATAGCGAAGGAGGGCGTAGTTGCGACAGCGCGCTGCTGGAAGGAGCTGGAGCTGCGCAAGCGCAAGACCCAGAGCCAGAAAGCATGGAAGACGAGACGATGGAGATTCTGCGACTGGAAGCGCATTACCGGGCCTTGACGAAAGATCTCTCGCTCACAGAGTCCGAGGCGAACAAATCGAAGCTCGCGAAACGTCGGAAGAAAGTCGCGAAGCTGCTGCAGTCACGTACTGCAGTTTGGAATTTTGCTGGGCTTATTACTTTTCGTTTTGTGGCTGTGGGCGTTTGGAATGTCTCTCTCTCGACTTAATAGATTTGATTTTGTACTATCCTGGTGCTGCTACAACAACTCATCGTCGTTCTTTTCACTGCTGTTCATTGTTGGTGCTCTGTGAGGTACCACGAGTAAATAAGTACACAGTCTAAAGAATCTAAAACGGACGTCTGCATCGCGCAGGTATGCATGGTTCCGCCGGCAAGAAGGTGACGGAGAAGCGGAGCAAGCTCGGCAGCAAGGCCCGCAAACTGAAGCAGAATGTGCTCGATAACCACTACTCCACGAGGACGAATTTTATCTTGTACGCCGTCGGCTGCGTTTGCTTTATTGTCGCTTACTTGGTGGACCGGTTCCTACGGGAGCCCTGCGGTGCGGCCTTCTGCCACAACATGGCCGGGTGCCCCATCAGCTTTCTGATCCCAAACTTCAACCACAAGGCAATGAAGGCCCTGTTGGTCCAGGTCGGTATGGTTTTCGCGTGCGTTGGGATGAGCGGTCTCGCGGCCCACATCGAGGCGGACTCGTTCGGCCGCTCGTTGTCGCTGCCCGGAGACGCGTTTCCCGGCAGGGAGGAATGGACCAGAGGTGGAGGCGGAGGTGGTGCATCAGGAGCTGGTGGTGGTGGCGGGTTTGGTAGCAAGGACTCGGCGGACATGGAGTCGCCGCACGGGGGACGTGGGCCGGAGGCTGGACAGGAGAGCGATAGCGACGGTGAGTAGATGAACTAGAGCCGCAAAGTCGAGATGAACCAATGTCCCTGTCTTCAGAACGAGGGCGGGTGCTCCAGAGGTCTAGCGGAAGGGGTAGGTGGAGCAGGCCGCCCCTCCGTTCTCTCCTAGCGGATGAACAAAAGGCATGATTTCTATTGATTCTTCATGGTCGAGGAAGGATCAGGATGGATAGGCGCTTTAGGGGCGAGAACCCCACCGAATTACGGCCCTCGGAACGTTTTCGATAAACCTCGCCCTCGTCGACTCATGCCGAGGACACATCTTTGTACGTCGGTCCAAGGACTTCATGGCTGTCATTTTCGTTATCGGTCTATTTTCATTTGGCGTGCCAGGCAGCGGCTGCCTGGAGTTGTCATTGAAAAAAGATAAAAAGGAGTGATGTGAGCGAAGAGCAGCACGTAGGCGCCCAGAGAGAGTAGTCAAAGTCATAGTGCAGCTGTTTTTAAATATCTTTGTGCTTCATCGAGTTCGATGATCAAGATCAACGAACAGGTCACCTGACGTAGCTTGATTTTGCGCTCAGAGATAGTTCTTTCGCTTTTTCGAGGGAGACAAGCATAAGCCCCCTTAAAACGCTATTTCCAAATCCGAAGGAATCTGATGGCGTCGCAAGCATCTTCCGCGCAGGCGCGGGCCAGTCGCGTTTCCCGCGCGCCCGGTTTGCCGCTGCGACGAGTCACGCTGTACAAAAACGATCTTGCTTTGCACGAACGCGAGGCAGTTCCCCCAGGCGGCGACGACAACGAGAATCACGACGATAGCAAAACGAATTTCACGCTTCGCATTCCTGACTCCAGGGTAGCGCTGGTGCAGGACACCCTAAGTTGCCGGCTGGCCTCTGGCGCCGCGGTGAGCGTGCGCCAACGCGAGAAGAAGGGCCCATCCTCTTCTGGGGTTGCAGGAGGCGGGGGAACATTCGCCCCGACCGCGCGTCGCCGGGCCAACCTGGCCGTCAACGACAAACTGGGGGATTTGCTCGAGTCTTGCCGAGGCGCGGAAGTTCGCATCCGCTTATCTCTAGTACCTGCTGGCGACGGTCACGGTGCGGTCGCCGCAAATAATAAATTTTCCGCGTCGTCCCCCCAAGGACGAAGCTCAACGGCCGCAATGAACCAGGGCGGAGAAGTGGAAGACCGGACGGGGGCGATTTTCATGGTCGAGAAGGCAAAGGTGATGCTGTCCGAGAGCGAGAGCGAAATCCGCCCCACGACGTTGGTTCTGTTCGAGAACGGGTGTCTCTCGCGGATCCCGCTCGGCAACGTAGAGTCCGTTTTCTTTGCGGAGGCGCGTCTGCGCGACGCGCTAACGGCGATGCTGACGGAAAGCGTGTCGCGCCACGACCTCGTGTTGGAGGAAGACGCGCGTCGGTGCTTCGACATCGAGGGAGGTCCTCGTGGGGGGCCTCTACAGGTTTCCTACATCGACGCTGCGCGGCAGTGGAAGTGCAGCTACCACCTGCGGCTGGAGAGAAAAGCCGCGGATCATAGTTTTCTCGCTTCGGAAATTTTGTCTCTGGAGATGTTCGCGCAGGTGGCGAATACTACGGAGGAGGACTGGCAGCGAGTCGAGCTCTGTCTCATCGCGAACGAGTTGGAGCTGGTGAACAAGAACGCCGCGGGAACAAGTACACCTGGTGCGTCGAAAACATCGAAGCCCGAGACTGGACGTAGTGGTGGTGGTCAAGTGTTCGTGAAGACCCTCACCGGGAAGACGCTAACGATCGACACGGAGCGAGGCACGACGATCGCAGAGCTGAAGATGAAGATCCAGGACAAGGAGGGTATCCCCCCGGACCAGCAGCGGCTGATTTTTGCCGGCAAACAGCTCGAGGACGAGCGCACGATGGGCGACTACAACATCCAGAAGGAGTCGACGATCCATCTGGTGCTTCGCCTCCGCGGCGGGCCGGACCTTCCCGACGAAAGTGGGGTGGAAAAGCAAAAGCAGGGAGTTACCAACTCTACTAAACCCGAAGCACGAAAAGTAGCCGAGTTTGAGTCCCTCGACGCGAGTCACACGAGCGGAGTAACGGAAACCGTTGTGTACCAAGTGGCCGAACCGGTGTGCGTCGGCGCCAGCGAAACCGCGTCGGTGCGGGTGATGACGTTGGAATTGCGAGGCTCACGAGTGCTGGTGTTCGACTACGACGACAACCCGCTGAACGCGGCCAAAGCGGTCCACCTGTGGAACACATCGTCGGGCGCTGCTGGAAACGAGGTGGACGAGAGCATAGTAGACCAAATACCAGAGGAAGGGACCCATAATACTGCCACGACCGGTAGACCCACGGCAGCCGAGAATCTTGACGCAGCCGCCCCGGCCAATACCAATCCCGTGCTCGCTCCCGGCACCATGACGATTATCGACGGGGGGTTTTACTGCAACCAGTCGCTGTTCGCGCCGATGATTCCCGGTGACGACCAGTTGATTCGGTACGGCTTTGACACGGCCAACGCCATCGACAGGAAAATCAAGGCCGAGAAGTCCGAAATCGTGCGCGCGGAGGCTGCTCGTGGTGAACCAAGCGGAAACCACATCGCTGGTGCTTGTTCCACCTTTTCGCTCGTCCACAAAAAGGTGAAAACGTTCGAATACTCAGTGACAAACAACAGCGTTTTTTCCGTCCCGGTCTTGTATATCGATCACACGGCCAGCGCGAAAGACGGGGGATACATGATCCACACTTCCGAAGAAACGACGGCCGGAGTTGTAAAGGACCACGACGCCTCCAAGGGCTCCCACGACGGCGGGCCAGCAGTTGTGACTATCGCAAAGAGAACGACGTCCTTCGTGCGGTTCTCGCTGCGTTTGGCCGCGCAGGAAACGGTGAGTTTTACCGTCGACGAGGTCGCGGGTGTGGAGGAAACGCTTGCTGGCAAGGCGCTGGCGGACTTCCTGGCGCAAGCGCGGTGTGAGAACTTGCTGAAGAGCGGGGTTCTGGCAACAGGCGTCCACAAAAGCATGGCCCTCGCCGTGCAGAGAAACCGGAAGCGCGATATGCTCGCGAACGTTGCCGACGGCATCTTGCACGACAAGTTTTTCATCGCGGAATCGGGTGACCCTCTCGAGGATAGTTTCCCCGCCCAGGTGCTGAATCCGATGAAGAAACTGCGGGAGGTTCGAGGGACGCTGAGCGACGCGGAGGGGCGGTTGCGGGCGGACCGGGCGGCAATCGACAAACTGTTCTCGGACCAGGAGCGGTTGCGCCAGAACGTGATGGCGTTGGAGAAGGTGGGCGACAGCGACAGCAAGGAAAAGCTGGTAAGCCGATACATGGGGGACCTGGACAAAATGGAGGACGTGATTGGCGCGAGAAGGACTGCGGTTGCGGAGGGGGAAGTCAGTGTCGGAAAGCTGAAGGAGCAGCTGGGGAGGGTCACAGCAGAAATGAGGGACGCAGCGAGCAAAGAAAAAAACAAAATGGACGCGGAAGAGAAAGGAGGGGTCTGAGAAAATGTTGTACTGGGGTGGTTTTTTTGGTCCATGTGCCTGAGCTCGCAGAACTTGATCATGTGTCACCAGGGCTTGTTTACGTCCATCGGATACAGCAACGGCGAGCACTGCGCTATTAATTTCTTTTATTATCGGGACCACGATTGATATCGATTGCAAATACCTAATCGTCCGTCGTGCAAATACCAGGAGACCGTGTAAAAAAGCTATGATTTTTTATAGTTGTAAGAAGTCAGACTATTCGTATTCCCTCAGACTACATGCATCAGCCTAGCGTCGATGTCTCACCATGACACTACTTATTCTTTAGGCTCTCTGTCTTCAAGTCACCAAGCAATCGATTTCAAAAATCAAAAATAATCAAACTACTGATAAAAATCTGATCACAACCAAACACCCGGATCCAGGAGGTAGGGCATCAGGTATGGTCACCGTAGCTTTCTTAATAGTCTGCTGCATTCCTAAACCTAATCCGTGTGATTCCCTCACAGATCCCTCGTTCTGGGTCTACACAAAAAACCGGCTCTATTAGTCTGTCACTTACAACGCGGTATTACAAATTTAAGCATTCATCACTGCGTTCTTGTTGTGCGGGTGCGTCGCCTGTGGTTGGATTGCCGGGTACTGTTCCCTCAAAGGTCCACTTTCGTCGTCGGGTCAGACAGCCCTGGGCTGCGGAAACACATGCCTAACTCGGGGGACCCCCTCCTGCTGGGAAGTAAGTACTCCCGCCAGGCCCATGCCCTCACTCTGCGGCCATTTTGTGGCTTGGAGCGCAGCAGAGTCGACCCTCATCATCATCATCATCACCACCAACAAAAATTACTGTCTTGTCGTGCAGGTTCGCGTTTAAGCGACGAGCGAAACTATACTAAAACTTTTTGTGTTTTTGTTTTATGGGAACGATTATACAACTAGCATGGCAATCATGTTGAAGCTGACCCTGACTACTCGCGCAGACCGACGCGTGTCTCTTCGCATCTGCTCCGTGCGGGAAGCTTTTTTCTTCTTCAACATCTTGGGCGCGTGCGTTTTTCCTCGCACGCGCGCGGCGGTCTCGTCGGATCAGAGCATCATCGGGACCACAGAACAAAGTCCAGAACGACGACAACGATTGCAAGAAGACCAACATGATCAAGTTCCCACTGCCGGGTCCTCCGTGAGTTTGTTCCGTACCGCCCCCGCCGGCGTTTCCTCCAGGTCCAGGGGGCATCTGGGTCTTGCAACCTCGGAAAATGATTTGATCGGCGAGAAGCATCGAGATGAGCAGTTCGAAGCAGTTGTCGCTATCCCAGGAACGGTTCCGCCCTGCTCACTTTTTGGGAAAGCCACCTCTTCCCAAGAATGTCATCAGGATCAGCCGCCGCGCGTCCGATCTGCGTGGGACGAAAATGAAATGTCTCCGCGGACGAGTCAGACGACGACGCATGATTCAGCCTGCCGACCATCGGCACGGCTGCGACATTGGATGCTTACGTGCGGCAAGGTTGCTTTTGTGGCCGCGTTTCTATGTCAGGCGGAGCTGCTTCGGTGCTTCAACACGGAAAACGCAGCCAGAGAAGGCTTGGACAATGGAGTGAATCAAACAAGTCCCCCTCCGGCTGCGGGGCCGAGTTCTTTGGTGGCGAGTACGACGGCGCAGGCGGGGCGCAGCCCATTCCTCTCCACCGCCACGACTACCGCGAGGCCTCCGGGCGTCGACGCATCATCGTGCGAACAAGTTGCAGAAGAAGCCAGCACATGGATGATGATCGAGCAAGACCATCGTCGCCGTATGTTCGCTAGTGACGAGATCGGCCTGCTTCGGATGCTTTCGATGCGCCGGCTAACGGGACTGCTGTGGGCACTCGACCAGAACGAGAGTAGTTCGGCCTTCCAAGAGCTGTTCGTACCTCCTGGACCTGAGCGGGCCGCTCAGCTCGAGGCAATGTCGCAGGGTGATGGGAGGGGGCCGAGCAGTTCGTTGCCCAATAATATCGCGATCGACAGGATGAACAGCTCGTCGATGATGGGAGAAGATGAAAGGGATATTAAAGAGCTCTGCCTCGAGGAGATGACCGTGCTGGAGGAAGCCTGCATTGTCGATGTCTTGCTCGGGGGACGTGATGTGGTCCCCAGAAGGGCCTCGTCTTCTGTGACGGACGACGGTTCGACGGTTCCGCCCGCCGCTGCTCTCCGCTCCTTTCTACGACGTCGACCGGACTCAGATGAAGGCGACGACGAGAAGGACGGAAAAGTAGAACTAGAAGCGCTGGCGTCTTCGCTATCAAAGTTGCAGCTGAAAGAGCAGCAGGGCGATACTTTTGCACCTCCAGCGTCGTCGGCTGCCGGGAAGATGTCCTCACAAACCGAAACGAACCGGGGCAGGTTACTGGGCCCATCGGGTGGAGGTGGTAGCCGCGGCCTCGGCAACAACGTCAGTGCGGGTACCTGCCCGGAGCGAGTGTTGCTCGAGGTGGTGGCGCGCCGTTGCGAGCTGCATCGGAGGGAGGCGCAGCGGCTGAGTTGGAGCGATTCTCTGCAAGCGATCTCGGAGGCTGTGGCGCTGGATTTGGAGACGTGGGCCACGCGCCACCGCCTGGACCTGAGCGACAGCGGTGGCAGCTCTCGAAGACTCGGAGCGTTAAAGTGGCGCGCCGCGCAGACGCTGGCGAGCATCCAGGAGTTGGACCAGGTGATCGCCACGCTCCGAGTGGTGCCCCTCCACAGGCTCATCACAGGTGATCAGGAGCTTATGGCAGCAGACTTACCTGGGAAGGCGCTGCCTCCTTTTTGGAGTGCGCTCCCGTTCG
Organism: Amoebophrya sp. AT5.2; assembly: GCA_005223375.1. NCBI lineage: Eukaryota > Dinophyceae > Syndiniales > Amoebophryaceae > Amoebophrya > Amoebophrya sp. AT5.2. Next base: position 16,971 of record RXOD01004653.1, read on the forward strand.
TCGTGCGCTGCGCTTTGCTTCGGATGTCTACCGTCTGCGGAATTGGTTCCCTGCTGTACGTCCTGAATATCCACAGACTGGCAATTTGCGTCGCCCGTAGGTTGCGTAGTTCCTCGCCCACTGCTACAACAGGCAGCAAGATGTCTCAGCCGCAGCCGCGTGCCGAGGATCAAGTGGAGGAGCTGCCAGAAGGTGGAGTAGGTCAGGAACATACTACCGGCCCAGATGAGCGGCGTCTCTCTGTCGAGCACGAAGTTGGCGAAGAGGCCGCAGAATTCGGCGAAGAAGTTGCGCAGCCCTCTTCCCCTCTGCCTCGCCCTCCGACGCGTCAAGGTCAGGCCGCTTCTTCATCGTCGGGCGGCTCGTTATCTTCAGACGAGGCAGCATTATTTCAGGAAGCCGAGGACGCGCGATCGCAGGAGAGCGGCAAAGTAAGCAGCAAGGAGTCAGGAGCGAGAGCGGGCGACGCCGCCGACGGCGGTTCTTCTCTGTCTTTCTCTCTAACTCTCTCTTCTTCTTCTTCTTCTTCTCCGTCCCGAACATCCTCCGCCTTTAGGCAGATTCCGACCTCTGTATCGGAAGTGGGGCGGAACGGATATCAAGGGGCGGAGACCCGCGCTTTGTTTCAGGGGGAATGGCAGCTGCAGCGACTGGAGAACTTCGGGGAGGAGTACTATCCCGAAAAGAATCCGAAGCTGTTCCAGCTGCGGCGACACATGTGCGGCTTCCGGATTTTCGGCGACATCATGGAGGACCTGTGGGGCGGCGAGCCGACGGAGATCTTCTTCGTCCACCTCCGGAAACTGGAAAGGAGGCTGCTGCACATGGACCGCATCGCGCGACTCCTTGCCACGGCCGAGGACGCGACCTCCGGCCGGGCGTTCCTGCATCCTTGCAGTGCGGTCGAATTTGATGAGGTGGCAAGCTGCGGGGGTGCCTCCTGGGCTGCGAGTGAGCTTTTGTCGGAACGTGACGAAGTTTGCTCGAGCACGACGTCCGCGCTCAGAAACGCCGCGGAGATGTCGGGGCGAGCGGATGAGGCACCGCCGAGCCGCGCGAGCTCGCCCAGCATCGAACAAGTAGACCTCGAGATGCAGATCAGAGACGGGGGCGGCTGGCTTGCTACCCGAGATGATCATCTTCACGACCAGCGACGGAAGTTGAAGAAGGAGGTGGTGGAGCCGCTGGCTGCCTTTCCCGGCAGTGAGGGGACGAACTTCCTGCGCGGGCTCAAGACCACTAAGGCGAGTTACATGATGCACCTCGAGAAGCGGCCTGCAAACGGGCTGGACGGTGCTACTTGCCTAGGTAGCTACATTGAGTGACTCCTTTACTAGTTATGGTGGGCTAGTCCTCGTTTTATGGCATTCTAGGTAGACTGTGTTGAGACAGTCAGTCCATCCTTCGACGAAAATAAACGAAAGTGGATATTAGTCCTGACCTGCAGCTGAAGCTGTGCCAGGTAGAAAGAAGACAGACGCGCTGTTCTTAATCTTACTTGCTTCTACAGGTGGGCACGGGCAGGCCATCCCCACCGCCAAGAAGAGCTGCGCCTGTGCCACCTGCTCACCTTGCAGAATAGAAAAAATGAACGCTCATAACTCTGCTTCTACAGGTTGTTCCGGCAGAGGCAAGCGAAGCGCGACGGCCGCCTGGGAGGCAGCACAAGAAGATGAAAGCTGCACCACGATGGAGGACGACGAGCTCGAGCTTGTCATCACGCGCCTTCCCCCCGGCTTCGGCAAAGCAGAGGTGAGCGAGGCCTTGACCCACGTAGCAGGAGCAGGAGCAGGACGAGAAGGCGGCGCTGAAGGTGAGGCAGATGCTGATGGGAGTGAAACTGGATTGCTGTGCCCGTCAACGCTTCCGAGGGAAGTATATCGGCGCGCGACGGGTGCGCGCTTCGTGCCGCTGCTCCAGCGACGCAAATGAATGGAGGGAGACAGAGAGACAGCGTGCTTTGCTTCTGCGGGCGCGGGGGGCGCACCAGCAGGAGGAGCCGCCGCCGGCTGAGTCAGTTTGATTCGTTTTACGACAGCGGGCCCGTCTTCTTGGAAAACACTATTTTTTTAATGTATCCCACCCGTTTTTCTTTTTTAGTTTTATTAAATTTGAAACCAGATGATCCAGAACCACGGGCCAGCCTGAGCAGCTACTCCACATTCTTTACCTACTTTTCTGTTTTCTTCTTTCGCCGTGCTCGTTTAGTTCATGGGAAAAGATCATATAAATTTAATATGCCCCGTAGGTGTAGGACGGCATTTGTCAGATCCGGGGACCGTGGGCGGCCACAGCTACTTTACTGTCAGCCTGCTGGGCCGGTCGGTGTATCTGTATTTCGCGGCTTCCCGCCCGCCTAGTTCGGCTCTTGTTCCGGCTGCGCCTCTCCCAAATGAAATTTAGGGTGTTTTCGCATTTCTGTCTGAGCCGAAAGAACCCCACGGCGTCCGTTGAGCTTCTTAACGGATTCAGAGTCCGTGCGTGCCTATCTCTCTCTCATATACGTATTTTCCATATTCTCACACGCAACCGCTGCGGCGGGCCACC